>AFIY01000273.1:0-38110 GCA_000223825.2 Zymoseptoria passerinii SP63 | reverse complement strand
CTATCCCGGTAATTATATATATAACTATTACTAATATTATATTAGTAGGTTTATATAAGCTGTTTATAGAGTATATATATATATTACATTTAATAGAAATACTCTATTATAGCCTAGTTAGCTTGTTATTACTATATTTCTTAAGTTTACTTAGATTTCTTAGATTTACGATTTTAAGAGGACCGTAGAAGAAGGGCCTATAAGATATATACGGTTAGATAGAGAATATTTTATAGTATATTCTAAATGTATTTTATTATATAATAGCTACTTACTATAGAGATATAGCGGATTCTATCTTTCTCTAGTAATTTTAGTTAATTTTAGTCTTATATTAAATAAATTTCCTACTATTTTCACATCTTAGATAGACTCTAGATAGCTCAGTCGTTAAGCGCTACCTCTAACCTTTCCTTTCGAGAGACTCGTTATGTCTTAAAGGTATGTATAGCCCTAGTATACCTAGTTTAATTACTAACTCTTTAGAAACGCTTCCGGCTCTACTAGCCTTAGGGCTAAGCCTAGTTTAATTACTAACTCTTTCGAAACGCTTCTAGCTCTACTAGCCTTAGGGCTAAGCAACCGCCTCGTATCTGTATTATAAAGGCAAAAGCTATCGAGCTTATCGAAACAATCGAACGCCTCGAGGCGTATATTTAAGCAAGGGACGAACGTATAAATAGGCTAGAAAGCCTTCTTAGTTAGTAATTTCTTTATTTCTTATTAACTTTATTAACTTATTTACTAACGTTCTATATAGCTACGGTACTCGGAACGGTTATAGACGTTCAAAGAAAGCTTTATAATACCTGTAAGTACTCCCCTCTAATAGTATAAGTTCTACTAATTATAAATAGTCCCGGAAGTACCGGAAAATCTCGATTTATCGGCAATTCAAGCATTTAATTCGCAGCCTACGGAGGCTTCTACTATCGATCCGACGCTTATCGAGGGCTCTAAGGAGGGCGAGATATTCGAGACGTTCGAACAGCTATATACGGAGAGATAGGGGTTAAATTAAGGAGTTCGGAGGTATCTTTTTAGACTTTTATTATTATTAGCTATAATATAGACTTAATACTATTCTTTTATACCTATTAGTCCTTCTACTTCTATCTTTACTATACTAGAACGATATATTAGTATAGTATTATGTCTAGGTTAAAATATAAAGCGTAAAGTATAATACTAGATAGCTTATACTCCGCCTTATATATTAAGAGATAGTATAGAGTATAAGGCTTTATAAGTATTAGAATATAAGCCTTATATAATTAGGATATATTAATATAAGCTATATTATACTAATCGGATATATCTAGTATAATAATAGTCTTAGAAAAAGTAGATTATTAGATACCGGATAGTTAAGCTATTATTAAACTAGGTATCTACGCTAGGTAAATTCTAACTTAAAACTTAAAATCTAGGGCTACTATTTACCTTATATATAATCTATAGTATATCTTATTAGCCTTAGAACGTATTTAATATTAAGGAAAACGGCATATTTTCTAAGGAAGTACTAGGTTTTAGCTATGGTTATAAAGAAGGGTTTGCCCTAGTTCTAAAGAGGAAATTATATAAAAAGAAATAGACTCCTCTAATTTCTTTTACTAATACTAACTAGCTAGACTAATATCCCTACTAGTTTACTTATTATCTAACTTGTCTAGAGTTTAAGTTAGTACTTATCTACTCGATACTACTATACTACTACTAGTCTACTTATTGTCTTACTCGTCTAGAGCTAAGTAGGTACTCGTCTCCTTAATACTACTACTAGTCTACTAATATCCTAACTAGTCTACTTATTATTTTACTCGTCTCGAGTTTAAGTAGGTACTTGTCTACTCGATACTACTACTAGTCTAATATCCCTACTAGTTTACTTGTTATCTTACTCGTCTAGAGTTTAAGTTAGTACTAATCTACTCGATAATACTACTAGTCTACTTATTATCTTACTCGTCTACTAATATCCCTACTAGTCTACTCGATACTATTACTAGTCTACTTATACCTTTATTAGTCTTAGACTAAGTAGGTACTAGTTTACTTAATACCCCTACTAGTCTACTCGATACTCTTACTAAGTAACTCGTATAAGTATAATCCTAGTCGTAATAATAACGCTTTACTACTCGATCCTTCCGAGTACTAGAATTATATATAGAGCTCTATTCTTCCTCTATACTACTCTCTTTTCTTTATTATCGATTAATATAAAGAGATTAGTAAGTTCTACTTAATTATATCTATCTAATAAGATTACTAACTTATTACTTCTACTTAGAACTACTCTCTCTCTCCTTCTCTCTTCTAATATTTCTAGAGTATCGGCCTCTCCCTACTTAAAATATAGCTCTAGCGCTTGTTTTATTCCTAATAAAACTAAAGAGCTTCTACGGTTAAGACTAGGCGTATACCTCGTAAAGTACTCTTAACTATACTAGACTTATAAATACTAATATAGATATAGTATCTCGAAAGACTATCCCGATTATTCCTTCTACTAAAACGCTCCCTACTAGTAGAGATACTCTTAAAGAGTATAATCTACTAGCTAAAGAAGCGACTATACGCCCGGAAGAAGCTATATCTAGCTCTACTTCTATTAGTACTTCTAGTACTAAAGAGACTATACTACGAAAACTAAGAAACGCGCCGAGTAAGTAATAGAGCTATATCTATAACTATATATACCATATACTAATAGTTATAGATCTAGGTAGTCTAAATAAGACCTTAAAGAAAATCGCGAAAACGGGGTATAAACCTAAGGTTAAGAGGCTAGCTTCGTAAGTACTAATTTATACTTATACTATATAGATACTATGCTAATCCTTATTAGAAATTGGCGGAAAGAAGAGTTTAGAGACTATCGGACGCCTAGTACTTATAGAATATTAAATTACTAGAGGTAACTTAGCTTTTATAGCTATATTAGCTATAAAAGTAGTACTAACAAAACATCAACACTGCTTCCCGTAAATAAGCACTCCGCGGTCTACAGTTCTAAGTCTACTCGTCCTTTCCGGCACCTGCCTGAGTTCGGAATCAGTCCGACAAACGCCTATCCTGCTCCTTGAAAATGGCTCGTCCGGAGACGAGGGTCGTCCTGAGTTCTGGCCAGACGTCAGCAATCCGCACTGGACAACTCTACAAGATATCTCTGTACGTTGACTGGATGTGATAATGATGGCCGGTTGGGAGTCGGGAGAGGACGAGGCCCAAGGCAGCTGATGTCAGTCCACTCGTGCCTATCGCAATTGAAAGCCACCAGCGGACCAGGCCAAAAGATCATGCCACAAAACACCCATGCGATCTGAACTACTAGCCATTAAAAAACATGCCATGACCATGGTCACGATCCAATAGGGTATGATCTTGCTGCAATGTCACAAAAATGGCGTGTGGCCAAGGGTGCCAAATCGGCCACATGTGAAATCGGCCATGTGAAGTCGGCCACGTGTGACGGGGACTTATAAAGAGGCATATGCGCCGCCTTCATGTCCACCTGCCAATAACTTAGTTCCACTGCTCAAGTCACTTCAACCAAGGAGCTCTCGCGCCCACTCCAGTGTCTATCACAGCTCGGTCTCCAAGTCCACCTCAGACTCAACCGCCATCCAACAACATGAAGCTCCTCGCTCTTTTCCTCACGGTCGCTGCTACTATGACCGCTGGTGCTCTTGCTGACGACTACAGCGACTACGTACGCGTACCCCTCGCTATCTGGTTAGCTTCCTTTCTGACTCAAAAACTCTTTACAGAACCAATGTCTAGACGCTGCGGCCGTCAAATGCGCAGGCAAAATCGGCGGCGGCGCTTGCTCGTCGAGGCAGGACGGTCCCAACAAGGTCTGGGTCCCCTACTGCACCTAGGCGTTTCCGGATCGACTACCCTCGACTGTCTTATCGCCATGTCCGAGATGTTACTGCTCGATCAATTCTCAGGGCTCAGCTGAGGCGTCGTGGGGTTGGACGTTGGAGCGTTGTTGGGATCTTGGCTCGATTGGCCCCGTTGGACTTGTTCGGCGACCAGCAGGCGTACGATTTTCATGAGCAAGCAAAGCACATCCCTTTTTGGAGAAATCGTTGGGTGGAGACTGGTACAAGCAAGGATAGGGATTCGACGGTCGCTATTTGGCAGCACTACTATACCAGAACACTGTAAACCCAACACATCTTTCCTTTCCCTCTCACCCTGGTAGTTTGATAAGCGTCCTGCTCTGAATAGGGGCAGTCGTCGCATTAAGAAGTTACTCTTGCACAAAAGGAAGAGCCAGCTGACCTGCAATGGGATGCTTGACGTGTCGATGGCGGATCAGTGTCTCATGGCACTGCGTACCATGTCGTACTGCCCGTATTCTGCATACAGGAACATCCCTCCGGAGGGCATCCTCACAGTGAGGATCTGCTGCCACGGGCCTTCATCACGTCCCGGCGTCCACGAAGTATGGCCTCTAGACTTCAATACGAAGTTCGTGTCAACTTCCTGTGTGAGAGTAGAAGCTTTGCCGTAGGAGCCATGGTAAGAAAGCATATGCCGGCACCACTCGGAGACAGAGGCGGAGCGATGACGGTACCGACAGCGTTGTACATCTGTACAGCTACGTCGCAGCCCCGATGATGACTGACCGATTCTTTGTTGCGAGGGCATTGCCATATGGATTAGGCGCTGCCTCTGCACGACGATTACAGCAGGTGAAGTAACCGTCCCTTGCTCGCACTACCCACCCACTAAGTTTTTGGGTGCTAATCGCACCAATAGTCAACTCCCGATGAATGTAACTTGAGGGGATCTTCAGATCTCCTCAAGGCAAGGCGCCTACTGGCTTGATCCTAACTTAGCACTGGAGAAGCCGACACGATCATCCCTATCGATACCCTAGGAATCCCCGGGACGGTCACTACAGACTCTGGATCAATAGCATACAATAGTGTGCTCGCCCCGTGGAGCCTTTCCGGACTGATATAACCTCGAGATTCGAGAAAATGTCAATACCTGCCGGGAAAGGGCACCGATAGAGTTTCCGCGCTATTCCTGTATGCGGTCCACAGGCTGTACTCCGATGCTTGCATCCGCTGTACAAGGGAAACGCCAGGATCGGAATGACCGTCTGGACGGCCTTTCCGCGTTTGCAACGCTTTTGGCAGACTCCAAACCCGCACTTCCAGGGCGCTGTGAATGTGACATGGTGACTGTATCGCTGTTTCCACGATCCCTGAGAGATTTGTCGGTGTGCTCGAATCACTGCCAATCTTGCCGTTAGCAACATATGGCAAGGAAGAGCACTTTCCCTCACGCCGTTGCGATGACTCTCTCCAATGACCTGTCTTTTCCGACTCTCGGCTCGGTTGCCCTCATCCTGTTTGCAGTCCTTCTTGTCTTACCACATATGGGCTCAGATCATTCCAGTACAAACCGATCACTATGTCCGATTGAAGCAGTATCCGCCTCGAGCCGCAAGGCTCATGGAAATGGCCAGGTATTGGAGAGACTTGTATGAGGGACCTCGCAAAGGCTTTGGATCGAGCAACGATGTATGATACACCTTGACTATGCTCAGCACTTCCCATATCGTTCGCATGCCTTCTTCCGCCCGGTAGTGAGGCACAGTGCTTCGGTCTGCAATATCCCAGCAGGGTGTGCGGGACAGACTCGGATGGGAACGGCATTAGTTAAGCCAGAGACGAGTTTGCACTCAGTCGCTGGAGTACCGTTCGTTCCGTGGTCAGATTCTTTGTCGTAAAAGGAGCGATGGGAAGGAATTTCCACGACGTTGCTGGATTGAAAGGTCTTGGACTGGACGAAAGGGCTACGGCCGCAGGGCCCTCCAGTATCCGTGCTTGTATAGTCTCCGACTCCCTGAGTGCACTTTCGGGCATGCAGGATAGGGACTGTACGGCAATCGAAAGACCCATGCACCTCGTCCGAGTCTGGACGACAAGGTAGTCCAATGACAAGGTAGTCCAATGCATGCCCGGTGCCTCGAGTTGACATCATGCTTCCAACTTGAGCTACTGCTCTTGCGAATCAGATGGATTTGAACGTGCTCGCCCAGAGCAAAGCCATTTCCTGTCCCTTTTCGAATCCATGCGATCTTAGAAACGATCTTCATCTGGTTGCGAAGCCACAAGAGACGCAGGCGTTCAGTTTCTTACTCCCTTTCAGGCCTGCAGGCGTTCAAAAACCCCCGCTCGATGCGATGCCAGACACGCTCAAGCGCTCACACACTGTACATCGAACATCACGACCCTCCTTCCGCCTTCACAACCCTAACCTTCACAGGCTCTTCTCCCTTCGCATACACTCTCAAACCCAAAACACACAGTGCCTGCCAATCATCATCGCCGAAAATGCCAGCTTTCTTGCCCTTGCCCATTCGCGAAGGCCCCAGAATGTTGCTCGGCGAAGCGTCGTCAGAGTCGGAATCGGAGCTGGAGGAGACGGGTGGATCTCTAGAGTGTTGTGAGGTTCGTTAGCATGTGGTGCGTACAAGAATGGAACGTGAACTCAGAGGTACGAATGAAGATCAACGTACATATCAGAGTCCCAGGAGAAGTCGCCATCTTCGAGGTCGGAGGGTGGCGAGACTGGGGAATCGTACGCTTCATCCTCTTCATCGTCATCCGTGGAATATGGGCAATCGTGATTCAAGGAAGAGGAGGGTGGTGTTGAGTGTTTCTGCGAGGGCGCTTCTGTGCTGATGGTCAGGTTTTGCAGCTCTTTTGAAAGATCCGCTCGTTCTTTGCTGTCCTCCGTTGGGTTGGGGATCGAATTTGGCTCATCTCCTTTATCGTCGGTACTTTCTGGCTTTCTTGCCATGGTGGCATCGTTTGTCGCCTGGTCGTACGCAGCGGGAGGAGTGTTTTCAACCTTCTTCTGGTCACCACTCTGCCCACTGGCGAACTCACGAGCCTTTTTCTCTTCCGCCTTTGCTTTCGCCTTGACCTTCTCTCTCCCCTTTCTCTCCTTTGCCCTCGCTTTCTGCTTCGCTTCAAACTCCTTCCGCCTCTCCCTCATCGCGTCCTTCACTCTCTGCCTCCTCAATCTCGCTCTCTCCCTGTCCTTCTTTTCCACCCTCCTCGCCTTCCTCCAGCTTTTCTTCAATTCTTCCTTCGCCTCAGCCTTCTTCCTACGTCTAATCTCATCTTCCATCGCTTTCAAATTCCCTTTCGTCTGCGCATAATCGAATCTCCTCCCAACTTGCAGCAATTTATCCTTTCTATCTGCCGCGTACTTGACAATTGTCTCCTCGGCCGTGGACAAAACAGTCGATCGGACCGCCGTGACTTTGAAGACCACTCCATACGTTCCTGGCTCCAAGTCTTCGATTTCCGCCGACACCGAACGGGTAAACACTTTCTCGTTTCCGGAGTTGTGCATCGACCGCACGATGTACTTTCCCTCCTCGTCGCCCTCTCGATACACCCGGAAGTGCAGCGAGTAGAGATGCCGTCCCGATATGCCGTAGAAGTATCGATCGTCCGGCTGAGCGAGTACGAGGACAACAGGTCCGCGTTCGGATATGCCGAACTGAAATCGGGTGTCGAGGTATGAGACTGTCCATGGGATCTGACAGCAGGTCCATTGTTGGCCGACAGACCAGGCTGAGTCAAAGAGGCGGACGCGGTTGATGCCTGCAAAGCATAGGGCGTTAGTCTGGTCTGCCTTGGTTCAGCCGGAAGAGTGTGAAGTACTTGGAAAGTGCTTGAGGAAGTCAAGGTAAGAGATCCAAAACACGCCATCATCACCGAACGTGTGTTTGAGCTTGGTCATCATCTCTGCGGTCCATAGCTTTGAACCGTCGGACCAGTCGCCTTCCCACTCGACCTGCTCTCGTTAGCTTGCGATCCAGGCGATGGGTGATTTGAGCACACCTCTCCCCATGGGTTCCTCAGCTTTAGCAACCTCAAGTCGCCCTCTTCCCAAGCCTCGAGGACGGCGTACGCATGTCCACCAACGAAGCCTTTGGCTGCGGTCGGCGACGAGCCTCCTCCAAACAGGTACTTTTTGTTGACTTGCAGAAGCTGCTCCCGCCAGAACCGGTCTTTGTCCAGGATGCCTTCACTATCAAGGACGACTGCCACCCCTCCAGTCAGATCTTCGATACCCTCACTTGCGAAGCCTCCCTACAACTTCGTCAGTATCAGTCGTGCCCAACCATAAGCCTGACCCACCTCAATCGCAAAGTAATCTCCATGCGCCTTAGCGTAAGCCTTCTCGATCAGCGGCAACCACGTCTCCTCACTCTTGCAATGCCCAAAATACAACGCCTCCCCACCTCTCTGCATCAACTTCATCAACTTCTCATCATCGAACTTCAAACTCCATCCCTCCTTCTTGTCCATGTCCATGTTCCTGACGATCTGCAAATCATCGTCATCGCCCACTTTGAGGAATAATTTGTCGTCTATGACTTCGTAGACCCATTCTCCGTCGCGGTAAAAGACGAAGCCATAGACACCCACTTTCTCGTTGCGGGCCACGCAGAGACGCTCGATGAGGGAGGGCTTGGCGGATACTGCCATCAAGGAGGCGAGGAACCAGCAGTCTCCCGAGGCGCCTTGATGGACATCCGTGGCTGAGGCACCGTCTATGAAGAATCTGGGATTTTCGAAAATGTCCTCTACACGCTTAATCCAGGGTGGAGCCTCGATTTTGTCTGCGTTTGTGTGATTAGTAGACAGCCTGGCATTCGGAAATGGCTTGGATACTTGCCGACGGCCTTCGGAAATCGCCCACCGAGTGATTGCAGGCAATAGGAGTTCTCCTCAAGATTGAACATGGCATCTGTGTATTTCTGGTTCAATCGAAGGCATTCCTCCTTAATGGCGGCGACTTTCGCTTTGCACTCTGCCGCAGCTTGTTCCCATGACTTGGCTGCGTTCTCTTCGATCTGTAAACCATCGCCGGTGGTTTGATCGACTTGCTTTCGTTCTTCCACGATGCTCTTCAGCGCTCGGGACGTTGTCTTTGCTCGCTTTGGCTCTGCGTAGAGGAACTGAGACGATGTTGTCAACGTGGTATAAGTTGACGGTGTGATATTGAATGGCAGATTACCTTGTCCCAAGCTCGATAGAATTCATCATTCCGCTTTCCAGTCGCAATGTTGCCCAAATCGGCATCCTCTGCAGGCGACAGAGGTGGTTTCGGCTCACGAACAATTCGAATCGGAAATGGTACTGGACCTGGTGGCGGTTCTGGATCTGCCATGGTGGTGATTGGGGCGACAGTGTACCCAGCTTTCATCCTTGAAAATCTCCTAGCCTATTCATAAAGGTGAAGAATGCCGAAGCATGAAATTATAAAACAATGTGAAGACGGTGAGAGGAGCAATCAGGCGGCAAACGCCCGAGCTGGGCAAGGCAGCGAAACGCGTGTTGCTCGTAACTGAGAGGACGCCACAGTATCGACATGCAGGCGGCCTGACAGCGTGTCACTCTGCGGTATGCACGCACCCGCGGATGAAGCTCGAATGAAACCAGGGAAGGTTCTCGGACAAGGCCGAACCACAGCAGACCCGGCTTACCTCTTTTCGACAGAGTGAGAATAGACCGGTGAGAATGCATGGAGCGGGCTAGAACAGTAGTCGCTGTAGTGTAGGCGTGAGCTCATCGGAAGCTGCATGGAGCTCTGAACTTGATTGGGGACGAGTGGTGTGCGGCTGAGGGCTGAAGCGGATGCGTCGAGTGGCGTTCGACAGAAACCGCCTTCGATCCTGTGCCATATCGGAGCGTCTCTCTGTAGTCGGTCATGTCGGCATAGGTCAGGATGCTCCCGTGCGCCGTGAATTGCTCACACAAAATGGCAGACTTCCATGCTGTGATACTTGTCCAAAGTCCATGCCAAATGAATGATGGGCCGAAACACGCACTCGTGTTGAATGAGACGGCAAATTACTGTAATATTGGGATATTCTCGCCGATGATGGAGTGTGAGGAACGGAGGGAACAGGAAAGGAGACTAGGAAAATGGAGGACCTCGCGGCCTTTGGCGTTGATGCCTGAGGCAAATGGCACTGTGGGTAAAAGGTCAAGAGGCTTTCTTCCTTCGTTCTTTCTCCTGCACGAATGACCTGCCATTCATTCACATAAATTCAATCTATGTAGGGCATTGTACTGGATGTGCGAGGCGGCAATGAGAATCTCTTTGTGCCGTGGCCGCATCTGGCAACAGGACGTGCGTGAGATACGTCTGCGCCTCCGAAATGCGTGAGTGCGTCTCATCGTCGTCCTCACATCGCTCAATAAACCACTTCAGCAATGTCCTTCTGTCTGGCGAAACGGATCGTTGATAACGTGGCGCTGAGAGTGATGGCTTCCTGTTCGGCCCTAGGCAGCTCGATCTTGTCGAGCAGCGTTGGCGTAAAGGACGGAGTGCACGCCCGAAATGCTACGGACCGATGCCAAATTAAAGTGCGGCATGGTAGCGAGCACTCGTACACCAGCGGAGGGACCGAAGAGTAGCATCGAGGAGTCGCTTTGGTTTCACATCGTTGGCCAGTCCTGAGGGTTGTCGAGATAGCTGCGTCTGGTCTTGGCGACGACCAGCGCCCGTATCATCTCGATACTGCGACGATTCTCCATCTCCACTGCCGTGTGCACGATATGTGCATCACGAGCTATAGCTTCGAGCCATCTTTTTCATCCTCGCCACTCAAGTCCGCGCTCTTCGTGCCACCGACGAACACATGCTTGAGATCGCCGCCACTGTCCTCGTCTTTCGTCGTTGACATCTCACCCGGAAGCCTCTCGTTCCTCACCTTGTCATCATGCCACTTGGACAGATTTAACGTCTCTTCGACCTCTCTCGTGAGCTTTTCGATCTCGTCACCCAGCTCCTCGTCTGTATACCTTCCCTTCTTCTCGCCCTTCGCCGGAGTATCTCCTTTCTCCACATCATCCCCATCCATCGCCGTCTCCGCCCATAACCTCTCTAGATCTTCGCTCCAACCACACGCCGCCGCTAATCTCCTGACCCCATCATCACAATCTCCCAAAATCAAAACGTCATCCGACCTGCCACCCAGTCCTCCAACTCGCTCCTGATTGATCAGCACCCTGGGCACACCCTCTCTACACAAGCCAGGCAAGCTCGCGAACGGCTGCACCGTCAGACTGGTCCCCATGACAATGCACAAATCCGCTTCTGCGGGTACTCCTCGGGCAGCGAAGAACGCCGCGGGAAGTTGTTCGCCGAAGAACACAATCTCGGGCTTGACCAGTCCTTTGCAGTCATAGCATCGCGGAATGGTCTTGGCGGCAACGTGCGCGCGAATGTCGTCGTCGGGGTAGGGAGTCTTACAGTCGATACAGCTTTGTCTCGCGAAGGAGCCGTGCGCTTCGATGATATGGGAGTCAGGAACGCCGGCTTCCCTCTCCAGACAGTCAATGTTTTGAGAATAGAGCTTGAGTAGTAGATCTTTGTCGTGGAGAAGGCGAATGAAGGAATGTGTAACAGTTGGGCGAAACTTTCCTGGGTAGAGTTCATGGGCAAGTGCGTAGAATGGCTCAGGGTTTTCGCGGAAGTAAGAAATGTCGAAGACTGCCTCTGCATAGGGGAGTTTGAGTCGTGCGAGGTTGGCGTAGAGTCCAGTTTCGGGAGATCGAAAGTCGGGGATGCCTGCTGAGGTGGAGATTCCCGCTCCGGTCATTACGACAACTTTTTTGCATTGGCCGGACTTGATATACGAGGCCAGCGCATCGATCGTACGCCCCGAGAGGGTGGTTGGAGGTATCGACTCGTCGATGGGAGAGCTGCCTTCATTGCCCATGTTGAAGATGCGGCCGATGCTGCCTCGAAAGGAGTTTTTGGGTTTGGGCTGGCCGCCCTTCTGGTTGCGGTGCCGTTTGTGTTTGCGGCCTATGGCTGCGAGGAGGGCCTTGAGAAGGCTGATGGTGGTTGCTGATGCCCTTGAACCAGTGGGGTTGTGATCGCGAGGTTGTGGTTCAGCGGGATCAGAAGCAGAGGAAAGATGGCCACAGTTCGTGACAGCAAGTCGGTGAATTCTAATCTCCTTGTATGCAGTTCACCAACACCAGAAAATTTGCATGTGACAGTCTCTGTTAGATCCAGGTGTGAATGTCAAAGAAGTTGCCACGAAAGAGTGCCATTTCCATTCACTCGACCACATTACGTCAGAAAGCTTGAGCTCCACACCTGGTTTCTGTCTCACCAAACCACGAGCTTCCACGACCATGATAACGCATCTCGTTGCACGTCCTGTATCAAGAGAACAGCCGGAAAGTACACTAAGCTTACGTGCACCTGTCTACTGGAGCCTTCGACAGCATGAGTTCACGACATGCCAGCAGGTAAAACAACGACTTTGTCAAAAACCCCAAGCTTTCAACGGAACGGTGGTAAACATCTCGCAGCTCTCCCCTCCGCCTGTGGGTGACCGCTGATGGATCTGAATTCGACCCTCTAATTCTGCAACATTTCCTCGAAGAAGGCTTCCAAGTCACATATCTTCCATTTCAAGGCGGCGGCAAAGCCTACGAAAACCAATTGAAGCACCTCGCCGATGATCTCGAGCATGGCGAGGTCTATGGCATCGTCGGTAAGCTTTCGAAAGGTCTGTTGTTCTCAAGTATCGTGATCTGATGTGTACACATAGCCTATGGCGCCGCCGCCTCGACCTGCCTGAAATTCCACATCTCCCCTCAACCCAACCTCGCCTGCCTGATCGCCTACTATCCGACTGAACTCGCCCATCCCTTGATCAAGTATCCACCGCACTTGAATGTCCTATGTCATCTCGCAGCGACACAACCCTTCGCCCCGGCGTTCCGATCGTGCACTTACCCCGGCACCACCCCGGGATTCGCAGAGCATGACCGGGACGAGTACGATCCCATCTCTGCGTCCCTCGCCTGGACGCGCACTTTGGGAACTCTGCGCCGTGCATTCAAAGTCAACGTAGATCTCGAACCAGTGATGGAAGCACACATCGACAATCTCTTCACGGCCAGTGACCCGATAGCGGTCTTGTCCAACACGACGACAGCAGATGCAGAGGTGTTTGTGAATCATGTGCCCACGATGACGGGCGGAGTCGGACGAGAGGACTTGTTCTTCTTTTACAGAGACTACTTTCTTCCTAACCCTCCATCACTGGCGATCAAGCTAGTCAGTCGCACGATCGGTGTGGATCGCGTGGTTGACGAAATGGTTGTTTCGTTCCAGCATACGCAGGAAGTGCCGTGGATGTTGCCCGGTGTGTCTCCGACGGGTAAGAAAGTGGTTGTCGCGATGGTGAGCATCGTTTGCGTACGTGGAGGCAAGCTGGTGCACGAGCGATTGTACTGGGATCAGGCGGGTGTGCTCGTTCAGATTGGGTTGCTGGATCCCAAATTTGTGCCGGAGAGTATCAAGAGTCAGGGACTGGAGAGGCTGCCAGTTTGTGGCGTGGAGGCGGCGTTGAAAGTGCTTGATCAGGACGTTCAGCCGACAAATGAGCTGATTGCAGGTTGGGCGGCGGAGGATGCGGTGGAGAAGTCGCTTCCTGCCAGGCCGGAGCAGACTGCGACGAAGGGATTACAAGCAGATGGTTCATGAGAGACGCGGCAGCGTGGTTCATCCGATGAAAGTGCAGGTCGGGAGACGGTACTCTGGCACCTCCCAGTATGATCGGCGGATGCCTTTCCAGGAAGCGCCTGGGTCTTCCTCGCCTTTGAGGTTGGGAACCTGGAGAACGGTCCACTCCACATCGAAGCCGGCTTCTTTGAGATGCTCCTCTGAAACCTGGATGTTGTTAGCAGGGCAGAAACACGGGCATGGCAGTGTTCTCTCACCTCAGTGTAGACATCGTAGCAGATCTGGCGGTCGGCTCCCAAGCCATTGTAGAAGCCGAACCTACCCTTGCTGTCGAGCAGAGCAATGACATGCTCCTCAAAGAGCTCTTTCAAGTCTGAGTAGTCTTCCGCATACGTGTCGTAGTACATAGCATCCAGCACGACACCCTCCGCCGCCAGCTTCGGGAGAACATCCTGCCACCTTCCCTCACAAACCCTCACGTTCTTCTTCTCATACCATCCCGTCTCACGCATCTGTTTCATGACAGCCGGGTGTGCCTCAACAATGTAGTGCATTTCCGGCTCGTTCGCAAGGAACATGGTGTCCACAATCCCCATTCCGTGGCCGATGTTCATGGTCCGTAGACCCTTCTTCGGGCATAGCTTGTCGGCTGAGGCCTTCATGATCTCGGTCTCCCAGTCCATCATGACGGCGTTCTTGTCGGAGTCGAGGAGGCGACCGGGAGAGTAGATGAGCTCTGAACGGAGGTAGTCTTCGTTGTTGACATTGGGGTTCGCCAGCTTGACTTCAGATTGTTCGCCATTCTCATCGGTCTGCATGAGTTCTGGTGCGGCGGATTGGTTTGGTGCTGGCTCGAAACCGTCAACGGTGCCATTCCTTTGCCCATTTGCTGACGTCGTATCGCCATTCTGACCGCTCGGCGTCGGCTCGAATCCAGCGATTGCGTTGTCGTCCTCCATCTGTTCATCCTCCTCCTCATCGGCCAATGGCGCATATTGGTCCAGTCTGCTGAAGAGCAGCTCCGCCATTACACCAGCAGTAACAACCGCTCTGTAAAGCTTCTTCAGTCCAAGCCTATGCGCGATACAGCCCGGAGTCTCATCGTTCTTGTCCAGATCGTTCCAGATCGCACCATTCTCGATCAGCAATTGCACGGTCTCCAGAGCAGCATCCTCTTCAAGGGCATTGCTGTGCACTGCGTCACCCTCACCCTCCACACCGGCCTCCTCTTTCATGTTGGTGTCGGCTTCGCATGATGCGATTGCTGCGTGTAGAGGTGAGAAGCCAGTTTCCGGGTCTTGAATCCTTGCCGATCCGGTCTTGAGGAGCCTCTTCAATGCTTCGTTGTCGTGGTTCGTTGCGGCGAGGAGGATTTCGTCGTTGAGAGTGTTGATATCGACGGCCATTTCCGGGTCTTGATTTGCGTCAGACATGTTGTGGTGTGTGGGAGAGTTGTGGTGCTGCTATGCGAGTGTGGGAGCACCGAATCTTTGTCCAAATAATTTTTGACTTGTCCCGCACCAGCGTCAGGGTCCGGCGCAAAGCTCAGACCACATTACATTTATCCCCAGAAAAAAAGTTCCGAATCAACGACCGATACGACGTTAAATATTTACATCCTTCACTTGACTATGGCCAAACGACAGCGTGAAGAGGCCGAGGCCATTGCTGAATTCAGCGATACCAGCAATAAGAAACAAAAGATCAAGAAGGACAAGAAGGACAAGAAAGAGAAGAAGGCAAAGGTCGCCGTCGAGGATGCTGGCCAGGATACCACAGAGACTCTGTCGAAGGACCAGCGCAAAGCACTGAAGCGGGCGAAGAAAGAGCAAGCAAAATCTGGAGCAGAAGAGGCACCATCGAACGATCAAGACGATGAGGCAGCTGCAAAGGCCGACAAGAAGGCTCGCAAGGAATTCAAGAAGGCCGCCAAACTCGCCAATGGCGGCGCGTTAGAGAATAAGACAAAAGACGATGTCCCAGTAAAGACAACAACCAAAGTCAAGGGCGTGAGCAAATCGGAAGCGGAAGCCTATTTCGCAGACAAGCAAATCGGCGTCGAAGACTCCAAGAATGAAGATCTCAGCCCCATTGTATCCTTCGACAGTCTCCCCTTCGACGAATCCACCAAGAAAGCCTACTTCTCCGATTTCAAGGAACCCTCGCCTATCCAAGCTGCCTCGTGGCCTTATCTCATCAATAACCGCGACCTGATCGGAGTCGCAGAGACTGGTTCTGGAAAGACATTCGCCTTTGGAGTTCCCTGCATCAATCGCCTCCAAAAAGGCGGCAAGCACATCCAAGTCTGCATCGTCTCTCCAACCCGCGAACTTGCCCTCCAAATACAAGAACAGATGACCAAGCTCACCAAGCCCCGCGGCCTCAAGGCGACCTGCATCTACGGCGGCATGAATAAAGACGCACAACGCGGAATGATCAAGGGCTCGTCGATCATCGTCGCCACGCCAGGCCGCCTAAACGACTTCATCCAAGAAGGCTCCATCGACCTCTCCCACGTCAACTACCTCGTCCTCGACGAAGCAGACCGCATGCTTGACGTGGGTTTCGAACAGGACATCCGCAAAATTATCCTCTCCACCGCTCCCTCCGCTGAGCGTCAGACATTGATGTTCACAGCCACCTGGCCTCCCTCGGTCCGTCAACTCGCCTCCGAATTCCTTCGCGATCCCGTGCGCATCACCATCGGCGACAACGCGAGTGGTGAGCTCCGAGCGAACATGCGCATTGTGCAGGAAGTAGAAGTGATGGATGAATTCGACAAGCAGAACCGCATGTTGGAGGTGTTGAAACAGTATCAATCTGGCAAGAACAAGGACGATCGCATCCTCGTCTTCTGTCTGTATAAGAAAGAAGCCACGAGAGTGGAAGAGACGATTCGCCGACGAGGGTTCAAAGTCGCGGGTATTCACGGCGATCTAAGCCAGGAAAAACGCATCCAGAGTTTGGCCGCGTTCAAATCGGGCGAGGTCCCGTGCCTTGTAGCGACGGATGTCGCTGCGAGAGGACTGGACATTCCGGCGGTGAAGTTGGTGCTGAATGTTACCTTCCCTCTAACAGTAGAAGACTACGTGCATCGTATTGGCCGGTGAGTTGTCTAATATTTCCGCCATCTGCCTCTTATCAGTCACTGACTTTCAAAAACAGAACTGGAAGAGCAGGCCAAGCCGGTCGAGCAATCACATTCTTCACGCAAAACGAAAAGGGGCTCGCGGGTGCCTTGATCAACGTGCTGAAGAAGGCCGAACAGCCTGTTCCGGAAGAACTGATGAAGTTTGGCACGACGGTGAAGAAGAAGGCGCATGATGCGTATGGGGCGTTCTATAAGGATCCCGCGGACATGAAGAAGGCGACGAAAATTACTTTTGATTAGCCGCTGACAATGCCCAATACATTTGAGAGTCAGCTGCATATATGAATACACTTTTATACATCTACACCAGTTCGACCCAAACCCGTGATCACCTTGACGATAAATTAATGCAACGATCCTCAACTTTGGCCACAGGATCAACGACTGGGTGGAACCCAGAATACAGCCAACTCCCAGAATGATCTTTTGCCAACCGCACATCATACTTCAGCAGCATCTGCGCCCGACAAAGCTTCAGCTCGCTATCCAAGAAGAAGCGGCCAGGGCAGATGTATTTTCCCATCCCGAAAGTGTCATGGTCTTCGATTCGAACGCCGAGAAGACGTTCGTCAAACCGCCGGACTCGCGAAGGTCAAGATATCTGCGGCCGACGAAGGAGTCTGTATTGGCATAGACGTCTGGGTCCCACATCGAGGAGGCGTCCACGGCGAGATGACATCCCTTTGGTATCGTGATGCCACCAGGAAGCACTGTGTCACGCACCGCTTCGCGCTCCAGAGTCAACAGGAAAGGCAGAGTTCTTTGACCTTGTTTCATGATACTGTCGAGTGCCTTCATGTCGAACTGAGCATTCGTCGTCCACTCGGACGTCGCAATTGCTTCTGGAATCTCATTATTGAGTGGCTCGATGAGTTCCGGATGTCTGCAGATGTCCGAAATCATTCGCCTGAGCGCCTCGGATGTGGTGAATAATGCCGCGATAGCAAGACCGAGCTGCAAAGCGCCATAGTCAAGTTTGCGATCGTCAGCAGCAGCAGTAGCGACCCACTCGATGGTATCGTTATACAAGGCATTCCGCTCTGTGAAGCAAATTGCTTCTCTCTCTCCCGTCAAGAGACCTGCTCTCGCAGCATCAGTCTGGCATGGGACATGGGCCGACAACACGCCCGAAACAGAGTGTGGCACAGGTGCACCAGAGGCCGTGACCAAGCAGGCCACCGACGCGACTTGCCTACCACGGCGAAGTAGCTCATCGCATAGCTGACCGTCAATTGCTGCCACTCCGGGTTCTCGGCGAGCATCAGGCCAACGAAGACCGAGGTGGCACGCGATGTAATTCAAGTGGTATCGCCATACCAGTCAATTTCATGCCAGGACTTGTCCTATGCCAATTGATCTTGTAAAGCCACTGCGACGGTGGTCTCGAGAACAGGAAGAACGCCTTTGGTCTTGGAAATTTTGGTCTTGATGACATTGATCATCAAATGGTCAGCGCTGTTCATCGTAGTCAAAGAGTCGAAGCCGGAGTAGTCCGAGAAGAAATCATCTTTGACTACTTTTTGGTGATCCAGATCCTTGTTGTCCTTGACCCATTCTGCGAGGGAGTTCGGGAGGACGACTTTGAGTCCAGCTGGAGTGGGAATGATGATTGGGCCATTATGTTGTTCCAGTCCATTGGCTATGGGTCCGCGGGCATACCCCTCGTTCTGTCCGTATGCTTTTCCGTGAGTCCAGTCCTGGGCATATTCGTTGACGACAGGGAACTGAGGACGCTGGAGTTTGTTGTAGAGACGACGGAGGATGAGAAGAGCGACAATAGCAATGGCAGTGCGGATCGCCAGGAAATATCTCTCGCTCATTGTTGTGAGGGGTGAATTAGTGTCGACTTGTGCCTAGCACTTATAGTTGCCTGACCTACCCATTGTTCTTATAGTACGGCGTTAACTGTTTTCGTTCGCCTGATTGCCATCTCTCAATGTCCAACTTTGAATCCAGCAAAGGGTAGCCAAGCAGCGCGGCATAGTGAGTGAGTGGTACTGAATAATTTAGCACATGCCCACTTCGAGAGCACAACGATCGTCCATTCGAGGTCGCCGCGAAGGTGCACCATTCCCCGAGTACATACCTCACATCACGCTTCTACTGGACACCGACCAGGAGCAACATGCAATGATGCAGTAGCGCTCACGGAAAGTGACACCGCATGTCCCGGGAACGGAGGCTCAAAAGCGGGTTGTTGGAGCTGTCATGCCTTAAGACGTCAGATCTTTCGATATTTGTGTAATGGTTGATTGTTATCGTTACGAGACTCGACTAAGCCGTCCAGCATGGCGACATGGGCTCGTCATAGGCCGAGTATTATTGCGGCCCTGCTGCACTTTGTACTGGGCCATATTGCGTACAAGTCGCCCGAAGCCAGCCGCTCCGATCTCAAAAGTACATCCAGTAACCCGCTAAAACTCATCAAAACAAAAGAGAAAGGTGAAACACTCTTTTCTCAATTTCAGTCAGCCTCCCACTCGTCTTGGACTCGTCGTACTGCTCTATGCGGAGGCTTGGGCAGGCGCATCAGCAGGGAGCTTCTCAATCTCAATCTTGGGCATGGCAGCGCCGGTACCACCAAGATCAGTGGCGCGGGCCTTGGGGTTCTTTGTGTAGTAGTTGCTGATGGCGGACTTGATGGCATCCTCTGCCAACATCGAGCAATGAACTATTGTCGTAGGTTAGCATTACCGCTGACCGTGACTGATGTCCGACTGATTGTTGTGATTGACTTACGCTTGACCGGAGGCAAGCACAGCTCCTTTGCAATCTCGGTATTCCTCACTCTTCCGGCCTGCTCCAAGGTCATACCCCTCACCAACTCTGTCAAGTAGCTGCTGCTGGCAATCGCACTGCCGCATCCGAATGTCTTGAACTTGACGTCGGTAATGGTGTCGTTGCTCGGGTCCACCTTGATCTGCAACTTCATCACATCGCCGCATGCCGGTGCACCGACGAGTCCTGTGCCGACATCTTGATCATTCTTCTTCATAGATCCAACGTTTCGGGGTGAGTTATAATGATCAAGGACCTTCTCGTGGTATGATCGGCGTAGAGGTGCGTGTGCGCATGGTGCGAGTGTGCGGGCGATGAATTGGGGACGAGCGGACGTCGATGTGATCCGGCTGGCTTGCGCCGGGATGGTGGAGAGAGCGCGCTTGAACATGATTTCAGGTGAATGCGGTTGATAGTGTTTGTGCGATTTCTCGAGTTGTCGTTGATAGTTTCGTCAATGTGTGGGTGTTGTAGGAGGTAGAAGAGTTGTGTTCTGTGGCGAGGGTCCAATAATGTCGTGGTGATGCGGTCGAGAACTCCTCGGCTTACCTAAGTGCGGGATGACGCTCTTTGTCCGAAAGAGGAAGCGAAGAGCGAACGAGACAGCGAGAGAACGAAAGAATGCCTGCAGAGATATCTGCTCTGTCGCTGGTTAATGTAGCGCAGGTTTCCAGTAGCCAGAGCGAGCGGGAGAGTCACATAGTCTGTCAATTGACCTACACGATACACGACTATATAGCAGCCCCTGCTAAGTTGCCTGTACGACTATCAGCATGGGCTGCTGCTAACAACTTGCCATTGCAGCTATTCGCTTGTCCTGTTGACTTGCCTGTACGACTATTCGGCGTGTCTACTAGCTTACCCGCACAATAGCTTAGCACGCTTGCTGGTAGTCGTGCGGGTAAGTCGACAGGTACGCTTAAGTAGGCGTACAGGCAATCCTCGCTGTCCCGCTAATTTTCTTGGCAAGAAGCAGTGGAGTCCGACACTCCTGAGTGAGCAATGACGCGCATATCAGGTGTACAAGTACGGGAACTGAATAGCTCAACTGTCTGAGATTCATTGTGACAGCATATCCACAACGTGCTCTTTGCTGAGCTGTACGAGCCATCTGCCAGACGGTCTCGCCAAAGTCGTCACTCCCCTCAGTGCAACACTGTACGTCTGTGTCGTCCCGTAAGAACCCACATCATACCCTACTCCAGCATGCTGGCCTGGTTCGAGTACAGCACATCCACCACACTTCCCAGCTTCTCAATCGTGTCGAGTGCCGCATCGTAGCCAGTATCTCTCTCGGTCTCCTCGAAAATCTCCAACACTCCATTGCCCTGATCCAGCACACCGACAATGACCTTGTCCAAAATCATTTGACTGAGCTTCCTCTCCACCTGCGCGACATCCAGGCCGACCATCTTCGCGATGTGGCTGATTTCCACCCTCGAGAATGGCTCGATGACCTTGATGAGATTCTGCTCCAACATGCTGTCGTAGAGTCGTCGAAGATGGGATGCGATGAAACGATCGCTCCCGAGCTCGTAGCGGTAGGCGTGCAGGGCTTGCTCGTACTCCTCCAGACTCCGGTTGTTGTGTGCGCGAGCGATGGCCTTCATCGCATCCAAATTCTTGCCTGCGTACCTGATTGCGTGCTTTGAAGTCATGAGCACATCGACATCGTCCTTGAGGTTGAGCATAACCTTGCAGAGAAGCATGTACTGCAAGGCGGATGTAGCCTTGACCGGATCGTCCTGAGCGTGGTACCCCTCCATGGCCTCGATGAAGTACGAGAAGGCAGTGTTGAAATCTCCATCCTCCGCGTGCAGCTGTCCGGACTGCATATCCAGATTCGCCTGCAACAATGGTGGCGTGTACACCGACGCCGCACTTGTGCGCGCACTGGTCAATGCAGCTCGTCCCTTTGGTAGATTGCCCAGCGCATGGTATACTCTGCTCTCCAGTAATTGCACCTCCACCAACACCAGCTTGTCATCCAACCGCTTCAGCTCTTTCAGCAGGCCATTGATGAGCGTGAGAGCCTCATAGTATGACTGCTTCTGCATGTGAAGGCCCACCAGCCGAACCTCGAGGTTCTGGCGGAGGAAACCTTGACGTTGTGATACGGCCCAATCGATGCATGACTTTGTGACTTCGATTTGTGTGTCGGTGGTGTTTGGAATGGCGTGAAAGAGGTCGAGCAATTGGCGGACTGTCAAGGATATCAGCACGTAGAACTTTCAGATACAATTTGACCGATGAACACACCTAGCTTAGCAGTCTTTGCCCGGGCGAAGCTGGTGAGGACATCTCTTGTTTGCTGGATGAGGTTGGAGAGATCCTGCGTCCGCTTGTGGTCGCGGTAGAGCTCGCCGAGGCCGATGAGAGCATTCTCAAACTCCCGAACCGCCTTGTCATTTGAGCCAGGTGGTTTCGAGAGAATGTCCTTGTAGATGGCTTCGCTCTTCTGTGGCTGGTCTTTGGACAGCTTCCGCGCTTCCTCGATCCGCTTCGCGTTGTCCTCCGCGGCCATGATGAAGATTGAAGTGCTGAAATGAGATGAGGCGGATGTCGAGCTTCAGCAGCCTTGATGAGTAAAGATGGCAAGATGGCGTTGTCGTAGTGTATGTGGAGGACTGTTGGCTTGGGGCAAGAAGAGCACATGCGCGAAGCTATTAGAGTTTCGGCCACAGGTCCGCGCCTTCCAAGTTCCTCCACTTTGAACTTTTTTGTTGGACTTTGCGACTGCGCTTCCCGTCACACGGAACATGGACACACGATGAAGATCAAAGCGCTCACACGCTCGTCGAGCTCGCACCAGGCGCCTGGTAGCGATGTCGCTCGCCAACCTCGAAACCTCGATCCCGCCCTGCATCCTTTCGAACGGGCGAGAGAATACACACGAGCATTGAATGCCACCAAGATGGAGCGCATGTTCGCTGCACCTTTCGTAGCGCAACTGGGAAGAGGTCACGTCGATGGAGTATATACTCTTGCAAAAGATCCGCATTCTCTGGACCGGTTTGCAAGTGGAAGTGGCGACGGAGTGTTGAAGGTCTGGGACTTGCCTAGCCGAGACGAAGTGTGGCAGACACAAGCACACGAGAATCTGGTGAAGGGAATGTGTTGGACACAAGACAGGAAGCTATTGAGCTGTGGGACAGATCGAACAGTCAAGCTTTACGACCCGTACAATTCTCTCTCCAACAGCAAGCCAGCTGCGACATGGCTTGGATCGAATGCCTTTACGGCGCTGAGCATACATCGCCATGAGCCCGCATTTGCTGCCGCATCCTCCTCCGCTATCCAGCTCTACGACCTCTCTCGACCTTCTACAACACCCACGCAGACCCTGGCCTGGCCAACCAGCATTGACACGATCACTGCTCTCGCCTTCAATCAGTCCGAGACCTCACTGCTAGCATCATGCGCTACAGACCGCTCTCTGGTCCTCTACGATCTCCGGACGTCTTCGCCCCTTCACCGCAGCATTCTCTCCATGTCCAGCAACAGCATCGCATGGAACCCGATCGAGCCTTTCAACCTGGCAGTCGCCAACGAAGACCACAACATCTACATGTTCGACAGCCGAAATCTCAGCCGAGCTTTGAATGTTCTCAAAGACCACGTATCGGCAGTGATGTGCGTCAGCTTCAGCCCAACCGGCCAAGAGCTCGTATCTGCTTCGTATGACCGCAGCATCCGACTATGGACGCCAACAAAGTCTGGTCATAGTAGAGACATCTACCACACCAAGCGAATGCAGCGCGTGTTCTCCTGCACATTCACTGGTGACTCCAGCTATCTCCTGTCCGGCTCGGATGACGGCAACATTCGTTTATGGCGCGCGAATGCGAGCGATCGGAGTGGTATCAAATCTGCACGGGAGAGACAGAAGATCGAGTACGACGAGGCATTGAAGGAGCGGTGGAAGCACATGCCTGAGATCCGAAGGATTGGTCGTCACAGACACGTGCCCAAAGTTGTGAAGAAGGCAGCCGAGATCAAGGGCGAGGAGTTGCGCTCGATCAAGAGGAGAGAGGAGAACGAGCGAAAGCATTCCAAGAAGGGTTTGCAGAAGCGTATAAGCGAGCGGGAGAAGATGATTTTAGCGACCGAGCAGTGATATGCTGTCATGAGGTTTATGAAGGCATTGCGTTGGCGTTTGGGCGGCAAACTTCTGTCGGCGTTCATGTGAGGGATATCAGGGGAACTGGGAACCGTATCATGGGCTACAGTGCGCGTGAATAGTACAATTTCTTTCGCGTTTCGCACCCCCAGATCTTGTCATCTTTCTTTCATCTCGAAACCGGTTGCGTAATTTATGCCAAGCATTTTGGGGAGCTCTTCGCTTAGTTCTACCTTGAACAACTTCCATCTTCTTCACCAACTCTTCTTTTCTACCACCACACATCATCAACATGTCCCGCACCGGCAGTACCACCCTGTACGTCACTGGCTTCGGCCATGGCACGCGCGCGCGCGACCTCGCTTACGAGTTCGAACGGTACGTTGCGCAAAACCCGACCACCCTCGACCGGCCACCGCCATCTTCCCCATCGAATGCCCTCCCAACATCGGACTCTGTCCTCCTTTATTCTCAAACTGCCTTGCGCATGCGATCCTTTGTGATGTCGCGCCTTTTGCTGAGCTGGCCGCTCGAATACTCAACAAATCGAAGAAGAGCGAGGAAGAGCATAGAAAAGCATACTGACAGATCCCAGCTACGGTCGTCTTGTTCGCTGCGACATTCCAGCTCCTCGTACTGCTTCTAGCAGACTGTAAGTCGCAATGTCAAGCTGCCGTATTTGTACCGCGACTCTGATGACAAGAACAGCTTCGCCTTTGTCGAATACGAGAGTCGTCGCGATGCTGACGACGCTTACCATGAGATGCACAACAAGCGCATTGGCCGCGATGATCTTCTGAAGATTGAGGTAAGCATCTAACGGCACTCTCTTCGCCTCAATGCCCGCTGATTCAATTTGCAGTGGGCTCGCACTCCGCCTTCGGCGAGCTGGCGCTTTGATACCGGCCGTGACGGCGAGCGTGGCGCTGAGCCTCGTGGTAGCGACCGTGGTGACCGTGGCAGTGCTAGAGGCGGTGGCCGTGGAGATGACCGTGGTGTGCGCCGTGAGCGCTCTCGTGGCCGCGGAAGATCTGGCAGCCCACCTCGCGCCCGCCGCACCGAAGACGACCGCGAGCGTGACTATGACCGTGGCGGGGACCGCCGTGAGCGTCGTGACCGCACTCGCAGTCCCGAGGACCGTGATCGCGACAGGAAGATGGAAGACCGTGACCGCGATGACGACCGAGAGCGCGAGCCACGTGAGCGTGAGCGTGAGTACGAGCAAGAGAACGGAGCTGCGAATGGCGAGGACCGCAAGGGTGAGTTCTGGCCACAAGCTCGAGAAGATGCCTTTTTGACAATGTTGCAGAAGTGAAGGAGGAAGAGCTCCCACCCGCCCACGACGACCTGGACACTGCGGAGTAGATGCGCAAAGACCGATACCCGCCGAGACGAGAGCACGGTACAGAAAGTGTTCGCTCAGCATAAGTAGCATGTGGCGCGGCTCGCAGCACAAAAGCAGACTGGACGGCGTTTCCTTGATTAACCATTGTACTTCAGTATAACCTTCGAGCATACCGATTTTGTCCGGACCACATAGCACCCTCCGAATCGATCGGCATCACGAACGACTCGAATACCGCCGTCTTTCCTTCGCCCATTCACATCCCCGTCCTCCCTTCGACGCCCATTTCTCTCGCATACGCTCCTTCGAATACACTTTGACTGTTCACCACCGACCGACTCTCTCGATGCGGCGAAGCGCCCCTCTCGTACGATTTCCTCTCCTCCCGACCGAGACGAGACGTTGACGAGATCTCCTTTCCTGTCCACTTCGGCAATCAAGAACGAGGTGAGCACTGATGGAACGCAGACGCGCGACTGACATTTCAAGGCGAAGAAAGAAGTGATGATGAGTACACATGTGCACAGGTCGTAATATTCGTGAAACCAGATAGCTTTGTAAATAGCCAGACCTCGCATGAGGCTACTCCAAATCCTCCGCTCTCTTCATCGGTGGACTCGTTCGAGGTTTCGAGCTCCCGTCAGCGCTATAGCGCGTTGCCAACGTCAAGCTGTCCCGCATGAGGTCGGCTCTCACACTCGAAGTGCTATCTCGTCCAATTGCGAATTCTTCCCCAAGTGGACCTCTTCCTTTGACATTCGCCTCCTCTTCTTCCACGATCTCGTGCGCCTCCTTCCTCGCATCCCTCCGCATCTTGCTGTACTTCAGCCAGTTATAGCCCGCAATACTCGCGATGGTCACGATCAACCCGCTCACGTTGATCGGCGAAAGCTCGTCTCCAAAAGTCGCCGACGCCGCAGAGATGGTCAGCACCTCCTTGAAAATCCCGCACACCGACAGCGTGACCACGCTCGTCCTCTTCAACAATGCAAACTCCGCCGCGACCATCATGAACGCCAAACATCCCGGAAACAGCATGATCAAGATCCCCAGTAATGTCCCTTTCGCTGCCGTCAACTCGGCCACTCCCTTCACAATCGCGGCCGGCCCTTCGATCGGTAATGCCAACACTACCAACGCCACGAACATGACCGGCGTGAGGAAGAAAATGCTCGCGAAGGGATTACTCGTCGCGGGATTCCTCAGCAGCAGAATCTGCGTCAACGACCACCGAAATCCCGAGCAAAACGACGCCGTCATGACGAGCATGAAGCCCAGCGCGTTGAACGCCGTTTCGCCGGCTACCATCATGATTACCCCCACCGTCATGAGGAGGATGATGGCGCAAAGTCGCCAGGTCGGTTTCTCGAGCCGGAAGAGGAAGGCGAAGACGAGGACGAAGGCGAGGACTGAGGACTTGCACATCGTGAAGAAGGTGAGGGAGATGAAGCGGAGGGAGAAGTTTCCCAGACCGATGTCGAGGGCTGTGGCGGGGCCCGGGCTGTGGCGGTGCCGCAGGGGGTGATGCGGGTGAAGTAGAAGGACTTGGTCATGAGGGTGGGTTTCTCGGCGGGAGGAGGGGGTGCGTCTTCGTCGGCGTTGAGTTGAGAGTATGCGCCGGCGCGTTTGTGGACGTGTTGGTGTTCGAGATTGTAGGCGTCCGCGGCGGCTTGTGGACGGAAGCGAGGGAGGAAGAATAGGACCGAGGTCGCGAGGCTGAATTGAACCAGCATGTGGAGGGAGGTGGTGAAGAGTGGGAAGTGGAAGTCCAAGCCCTTGTTGCCGGCGGAGAACATCCATTTGTTGTAGACGGAGATGCTGATCGAAAAACTGTACCAGAGTAGGATGAGAATTGTGTTGACGACCGTGTCCTTGATCAGACTCGCGCGTGCGATGCCTTCTTCGAGCGTCCTCTCGGCTTCCGCCTCGTTCGGTGTGCGCGTGTGCTTTTGTTTCCGCCGTCTTGTTTTGCGATGTGATGATTGTGTCAAGCCCGTCTCTTCGTCCTCTGACTCGTCTTCTGATAGCCTTGACAGCTCGAGCTCCTCGGAACTGGATGGTCCTCCTACTTCGGAGCTATCGTGTAGCTTCACGTCGCCAGACTCTCGCGAGCCTGTCCGAGGTTCACCAGAGCTCGTGGCGGAGTCCATCGCGAATGTATTTCTCCTGATGCTCGGCAGTCAATCTGGTTTCGGCCTCCGAGGGACAATTTATGTGTTTCCCAGCATGGAGCTCTGTTCATGTGACTCTCGAAGGGGGATATTCGGACGCGAAGAATCGTGAGAGATCGTGTGGGTCGCTCTGCACGCCAGAGTCTCGTCGTATGCTGTCCGGTAGAGCCAGATGGTGGGACGCTGCTGTTCTAGCACAGGCACGTTCTTGGAATGTCGGGCTCTTCTTCGATATGGTCATCAGGCTCCTGAAGTTGAAGTCCGAAACATGTCACCTGGATCTGCCGGGCCGTTCGAGTGTTCTAGGGCGGAGTTCACTCCGGCGCTGAAGAGACCCTGGATTTAAACACCAATGAGGTCGACTACAGTCTTTGCTGTACGCAACGCAGCTTCACTGGATGTCGAAAGCAACGCTACGAACACTTCACGCCTGTCCGAGGAGGAAGCGCACCGAGCCATGACCGTACTGTCACAGTCCACAGCTAATCGTCCGTGAACTTCAAGCTAATCCTCCTTCTGCCCCTAAGATCCGATGATACACCTCCTCCTTACACCAGTAAGACTCTACAACCTCTAGTCTACACCAGCATCGGATCAATCATGGGGGTCGAACTATGACGGATGTGATATCGGACAAGAACAATGGATTTCTCGTGTCCGGAGGCCCGCATCTGGAACCTGCAATGCTCGAAAGGGAAATCGGGAAGCTTGGGAGCAGGGAGCGGAACAGGAAGTGATTTGTGGCGATAAGGCCCTGTGCAATAGGCCCTATGCATGCGCATCTTCGTCCCTTAGTTCTACCCTCGCACAGCGGTAAGCCCTCAAGTTCGCCCGGACATGCAATTGATCCGCAGAGCGATGTTCAACCAACACCTTGGGGTACTCATGGGCAGGCAGAGCGTTGTAGATAGGTCTATGGCGGTTCTGTTATTCTTGTATCTGCTGAGGACGGCGCACAGTAACCACGCTTCATCGTGTCAGCCTATTCCTCCGGAATACAAATGCTCTCAACGAGACCCCCTTGTGACCCCTACACCAACCGCTGCGCAAGCGTGGCAAAAGTTCAATGCGAAACAGGTGTCGTCCGCTTAGGATTCGAAAAAGAACATCCCAAAGTCTCGTCGAACTCCAAAGCTCAGTCGCAACAACATACATATCTCCGCCCAAGCACCTCTAATTAAAGTTGAACGCATTCCGACACAGCGGACAAGTACTCGCATTACTGCTCTTGAACCACTTGAACAGACAACTCGCATGGAACAAGTTCTTGCAGGTCTGGCAGCGCTTCTTGGGCAGTTCCTTGGCTCCGCTGATGATGGAGTAGCAAATGGCACACTCGGTCTGGCCCTTGAGGGTACCGCTGACGTTCTTCCGCCAGGCGGCGAGAGCGTCGGTGATGCTGCCGTTCTGCGAGAGATGCGTGTTAGCAAGTCTTATTTGTTGGTAGCAACGATACCACTTACCGAGAATGTGATGACTCCTTGACAGTTTCGCAGCCAACTCTGCCATTTCTCCTCTTTGACCGCTACGCGATTGACGCTGGACACCTTTGCCGCATCGAGGGGGTAGGCCTCTGGTAAGACGACCTTGATAGCCATATGCTGCTCATCCACCAAGTATGCGACGTTGATCTCCCGACTCCGCATACCGACTTTGACGGTCATGTTTTCGTAGTCCGGATCGTCCTTGACGCTCTTTTCCGCCCATACCGCGACTTCCTGGAGGCTGGAGGTGATGGTTAGTGGACTGATGTACTTCGCTGTCCAAGTCTCGATGATGTGAGGTGTCTGTCGACTACGAATGTCGAGGACATAGGCTTTGACCAGGCTAGGGAGGTGGGTGAGCGAAAGGTAGTAGAGATGCGTGAGTAGCCATTGCACGTCTCGCTCGACGTTGGGTTCCGAACCGGAAGTGTACTCCTTGACGTCGAACTTCGATGCGTCCACTGGTCGTCCGCGGGTGTGGCCGAGGAAGTCAAACGTCAGGCTCAGTAGACCACTTATGTAGCCGCCTTCCTTGAGCTGCTCCACATAGTCGGTCTGCACCCGGTAGCTGGAGCCGTTGAAATGCTCGAATAGAACTCGCCAGCTGTTGAGGAATCCTTGTAGCTGCAGAGGCATTGTGACGTCGAACGAAGCGTCAGCAAGCGTATCGAGCGTCGGTGCTTCAATGATGAGAGAAATCAACTCGTCGGGTAGCTGTGCCGTCTTGTTCTCCAGCGCAGCGTCGAATGAGATCTGCTCCTGGGCGGCAGGGATGTGCTTTTTGAGAAGGGCGAAAGTGGCGCTCTGGATGGCGTGCGAAGGAGCGTAGAGTAGTGGAAAGAGATCCTCAGCATCGTCCAGAGACTTGGCAGGCAGTCTTGATAGTGTTCGTGCCAGTAATTCGTTGGTGATCATCAGCGGCTGATGTTGCGCGTCGGAGATCTCGCTGGATGATTTCAGCAAGTTTACCAGACCAAAGTAGATCTGATCCTTGTTCTCCTTCATCGTCTCTACAAGATCGTCATTGGGCTCTTCCGCCGTCGTGAGCCTCTGTAATGCGGCGTAGAGTCTCAACGAAGCGTGGGTGGTAAGGATGTCATTCTCCGAAAGAGCCGCATCGTGCACTGTTGTCGTCGATGCATTCCAAAGCGAGATCAGACTCTTCACAACTTGTGTCCAGTGTTCCCCATACATGTCAGACATGCTCGGCATGAGTGCGGTGAGAACCTTGAAAGTTTCGGCTTTGATACCCAGCGACACTTTTGTCTCCAAGCAGGAGATAATGTGCTTGACCATGAAGACCAGTCTGTTCTTCGCAATCGTGGAGGCGATGTCTTCCTGGGTGTTCAGGATAGCATTCAAAACAACAAGCGACTCAAGTCCAATGTTCTCCTTGGCCTGGATATCAAGCGCGGTAAGATCGGCCACCAACTCGTTGCACAGTCGAGTAAGATACTGAGTGCCTGTAAGCGGCTGTGCGTATTCCGCAATGTACGCTGTAAGCGCGAGTGAGTCCTTGCTAGAGCGAACAGCGCGCAAAGTGTCTTCGCAAGACTTGGTCAACTCAAGTCCATGTCCCTGCAATTCGAAAATGTTCTCATGCGCCTTGACTGCTGCGAGAGATGCATAGTATGCGAGCGGCGAAGACTTTTCGGATCCTGTCATGAGCGTGGCCAGACCAGCGAAGAAGGCGTCCTCGTCTTGTGTGGAAGTCTTTGCAAGGAAAGCGTGGGTATCTCTTACGAACTCCATGATTTCATGCTCCAAAGCTTGCCCTTCGCTTGACAGCCACAGCCCATTGGCGCCTTGAATGCTTAAACAGTCCTCAGTCAGCAGTACACAGACGCTCAGAAGCGCAACATATGCTGGCGTGTGCTCGCCAGAGAGGGAGGTCGCTTCAGCACCGAGCGTTGATGTCAGGTACATAGAGATTCGGAGAGCCTGTGAGAGCCCTTCACCGTCATACTGCGGTACTTGCCCACTGTTCGAAGTCTCCGAATCCACAAGATGAACGGCACCGCCAAGTGGGCTGAGCAGTCCAAGAGATACCTTTGGAGGCTTCATCACTGCAATCATTGCCTGTCGGAAGACATCGATGTTGGGCAGGCTTTGCTCAACATTGATTTTCGCTACTTTCGTCTTGTTCCCCAACTCAAGAACTGTGTCGATGGGCAGTGAATGCGACGAAACGTTTTCTAGATTGTGGAGAATCAGGTCGAATCGAGCACCGGAGGCTTCGCTGCCGAGCGTCGACGTCAGTTTTGACGAGAGCGTTGATGCCTTCTCGGCCACGCTATCATCCGCGGACTGTTCTAGTCTCAGGACCATCGGCATCAGCTGTTCGCCTGGTCCATTCGAATCGGACATGAAAGCTTTGAGCGCTTGCGAATTGGTAGAGGCGATCCTGTCGAATGTTGTAATGGCGGCCTGTTGCTGAGATCCAGATAGCGACAGCGAGTCGGTCAGCTGCGAGAGTAGACGATCAGAAGTCGCAGGGGCAACGACCCCAAGCTTCAAGAGGTCCGAGAACAGATTTGCAGCTGAGGTATCGTCGTGGGCAACTGCGAGTGTTCCGAGGAAGCTCTGCAGTGATTCGGACGATCGGGCAAGCTCGACGGCTTGAGATGGAGTGTTCATCGGAAAGAGCGCATGTAAAGCCTTGGTCTTCGAGTCGTTTCCATCACCACCCCTCAGTACGGCTTCCAATGTCAAGCCAAACGCTTCAATGAACTCCGGCTCCGAGGCAACTGCATACAGGCAGCGGGCCAAGTGCCGTTGGGAAGGACTGTACATCAGGCCTGGCACATCGCTCTTCAGGAATGACAGCAGGGTCTCCCTGAAATTTTGATATTTGAGCAGTTGGGAAGAACAGTTCCGGAGTTGTTGCTCGATGATAGCAGCCGCCCCGTACGGCTTGCCATTGCGAGAATTGAGCAGCGCAATCGACTCGCTCAAGATCTTCGCATTGGTGTTGGCAAACACAGATATCATAGAGCCCGGCAAGTCGTACATCGGGGTATACAACTCTCTTTGGAGATCAGCCCAACGCTCGCCCGTGGTAGCGACATGCTTTTGGGACTTTTCAAAGTCTTTCGACTGCTCTGGCTGGGACGCTCTCGCGACCTCGATGAGCTTATCGGCGTACACCGGCCACTCTTGCTCGAAAGGCGGTTTGACACGCTTGATCATTGCTGCCTTGGACACTAGCTGAGCTGCTTTTGCGCCATTTACGCTCCACTGAGACGTCTCGTCCGAAGGTTGCAGGTATTGTCTGACGAGAGGCAATGCGGAAGTTTGGAGTAATTTGTCGCAGTCTTCGCTTGGCAGCTGCTGAGATACCAAGTCAACGAGCGTGAGGTATGCTGGCCATGCCGCACTTGCGTTGAAGCGCTCCTCCTTCCTTGTGACGCCATCTCGTGCTGCCAGTACAAGGTCCGCCGATTCGTCGTACGATTTCGGTAGAACTTCCGTGGGCATTGTCTGAAACACGTTGCTCATAGCGTCCCAGAATCCTGGAGGTCCAGAGTACGATCCAGTTTTAAGGCACTGCCGGAGACGAGATGTCGCCGATTTCTTGCTCGTGTAAGCATCCGTCCAGACCGAAGGGAGCTCTCTTGAAAGAACATGCAGAGTTTGCGCATAGTCCAAACTTGACCCTGTCTGATCCGAGGGTAGACCTTTGTAGAGGTATGCGTGTGAGACCAGCTTCAAATTGTCGCGAACAAATGCGGACTGTTTATTCAAGCACACCCGGACTAATCGATGAAGCGCTTTGCGGACGCCGGAGTCTGGATGTGCGGCGTTCTCCCAAAAGCCTTTCTCGCCGAATACTGCTTCGTAGAGATAGCTCTGTTTCGCAACTTCCTCAGCTGGCAAATGCTCTAGTAGACTCGAAAGCACTGAAGTGCTGGTAGCCACCACGCGGGCATGAGTGGCTTGAGCATCTTCTACGCTCACGGCGCGCTCGTCACTCAAGGTCTGGACAGTCTCCTTGAGCAGAGCATCGCGGCAGTACTCCAAAATGGCCTCCTGGAAAGCTTTGCGAAGACCTTGAATCTTCTCCTGGCTCGGAAATACCGCTGACAAGGCATCTCGTGCGGCTTTAGCGACGGCACGATCACTGTCGAATGATCCCGAGAGCCAGGCGCCAGCAATCTTAGGCAAATGCTTCGCCACGCGTTTCCCACACTTTGCGCATAGCTGACCGTTCAATGAGTGCGCCAATTGACGGACACGACGGGCATTATCGATCGAAAGGCGAGGGAATAGACGGACCCAGGTCTCCAGAACTGCATCGCTGATATCATCGTCCGTCACCAGTGCGGCCTGCAGATCCTCCAATGCCTTGGTTTTCGTCGTGCTATCCTTCTTCGTGAGATTTTTGAAAGCAACCACGACATTCGAGTCGCCGATGCCGGAATAGTCCAGAGGCTCTTGGACGTATGAGAGCGTCGAGGATTGTGTTGAGCCAAAGGCTGAGTTCCCAAAAGTCCCCACCCGGCCACTACTTGCTTGCGACTTGAATTTCCGGCTGCTCATGATGACGGTCACCGTACTGTTTGTTGTCGTGCGAGGCTTCCGACTTCTGACAGAAGACCTCGTCAATGAGATCCAAGAAAAACCGAGCAAATAAGTGATATTTGAGAAGGAGACGAAGGGAATGTGAAAACTTGAGGATGTTCCAACGACGTCTGCAGTTTCTCGATTTCAGCATGACGCTGATGCGGCTGAATAAGGTTGGCGCTAGCATCGCTGCTGCAGAAAAGCACGTGCCAGCGCGTCAACTTCGATCGCCGTTAGTCACCTTGAACATCTCCACATCAATTCACTTCATCGCTTCCCCATCGACCACCACAGTATACGTCGATATCGCTGTGGATACCTGGGTCGCTCATATCAGCCCCGGAGTCTCCGTCCGACTTTACCATGCGGTGGCGAGCATGAACGAGATTGATCTGGTCACCACTTTCGCCTCAAGATGAAGTTCTTCATCGAGGACCTCCCGGTCCTCTTCCCGTATCCTAGGATCTATCCGGAGCAGTATGCCTACATGTGCGATCTCAAGCGCACGCTGGACAGCGGAGGTCACTGCGTGCTGGAGATGCCCTCGGGAACAGGAAAGACAGTCTCTTTACTGTCGCTCATTGTGGCGTACCAACAATTCTACCCAGAGCATCGAAAGCTCATCTACTGCTCCCGTACAATGTCGGAGATCGAGAAAGCTCTGGCGGAACTGAAAGCGTTGATGAAGTACCGGGCAGACCAATTGGGCGAGGTGGAGGATTTCAGAGGGTTGGGTCTCACAAGTCGAAAGAATCTCTGTCTGCATCCATCGGTGAAGCGGGAGAAGAGCGGCTCAGTGGTAGACTCAAGATGTCGAAGTCTGACGGCTGGCTTCGTAAAGGAGAAGAAGGAGCGAGGAGAGGACGTCGATCTCTGCATCTATCACGACAACCTGGATCTTCTGGAGCCACATAACCTCATTCCACCGGGAGTGTGGACGCTAGATGGAATGCTGCGCTACGGCGAACAGCAGAAGCAGTGTCCGTACTTCACCGCAAGACGAATGATGCCGTTCTGCAATGTCATCATCTACTCCTACCATTACCTGCTGGACCCCAAAATCGCCGAAAGGGTATCAAAAGAGCTGTCCAAGGATTGCATCGTTGTTTTTGACGAGGCTCACAATATTGACAACGTCTGTATTGAGTCTTTGAGCATTGACTTGACGGAGGACTCCTTGAGGAAGGCCGCCCGAGGAGCCAGCAATCTGGAGCGGAAGATCACTGAGATGAAGGATACCGACGCCGAAAAGCTTCAGAACGAGTATGCTAAGCTGGTAGAAGGACTCCGAGAAGCTGATGAAGCACGAGATGAAGGAGCCTTCATGTCAAATCCTGCGCTCCCGGATGATCTGCTTAAAGAGGCGATACCTGGCAACATCCGACGAGCAGAGCATTTCACTGCATTCTTGAAACGCTTCATTGAATACCTCAAGACCCGAATGAAAGTCCTTCACGTCATCTCCGAAACGCCTCCTTCCTTCTTGCAGCACTTGAAGGAACTCACATTCATCGAGAAGAAGCCTTTGCGCTTTTGTGCCGAACGCTTGACCTCACTTGTGCGCACACTGGAGCTCAGCAACATCGAAGACTATCAGCCGTTGCAAGAAGTTGCGACATTTGCGACTTTGGTGGCGACCTACGACACAGGCTTCCTGCTCATCCTGGAGCCCTACGAATCCGACACCGCAACCGTCCCGAACCCGATTCTCCATTTTACCTGTCTCGATGCCGCTATTGCAATCAAACCGGTGTTTGATCGCTTCAGCTCGGTGATCATCACATCAGGAACCATTTCTCCCCTCGAAATGTACCCCAAGATGCTTGGGTTCACGGCTGTCGTGCAGGAGTCATACGCAATGACACTCGCCAGACGGTCCTTCCTCCCCATGATCGTCACGAGAGGTTCAGATCAGGGTCAGATGTCCTCTGGCTTCCAGACTCGAAGCGATCCCGGCAACATCCGCAACTACGGTGCACTGATCATCGAATTCTCAAAGCTGACTCCCGATGGTATCGTGGTCTTCTTCCCATCATATCTTTACATGGAGAGTGTGATCTCCATGTGGCAGGGCATGGGTATTCTCGATCAAGTGTGGAAGAGCAAGCTGATCTTGGTTGAGACGCCTGATAGTCAGGAGACATCCCTTGCACTCGAGACCTACAGAACTGCTTGCAGCAATGGCAGAGGCGCAGTTCTGCTGTGCGTCGCTCGTGGTAAGGTTTCTGAAGGTATCGATTTTGATCACCATTACGGCCGCACTGTGCTGTGCATCGGTGTTCCCTTCCAATACACCGAGTCCAGAATCCTTAAAGCCCGGCTTGAATTCTTACGGGAGACCTACCGAATCCGAGAGAACGACTTTCTCTCCTTCGATGCCATGCGACACTGCGCCCAATGTCTGGGTCGTGTCCTGCGCGGTAAGGACGACTATGGAGTCATGGTGATGGCAGACAAGCGTTTCGCGAAGAAACGCACCCAGCTTCCGAAGTGGATCGGTAGCGCGATGATGGAGAGCGACGCCAACATGTCTGTCGACCAGGCCGTCGCAGCGGCGAAGAAGTTCTTGAAGAATATGAGCAAGCCTTTCCCGGCGAAGCTGCAGGACGGAATTAGTACGTGGAGTTATGAGGATTTGATGGAGCACCAGAGCAAGCAGCGGGCGCACGAGAAGGTGCAGGAGTTGAACGGGGGTGCCGATACTGATGGCTATGGTGGCGATCAAGTCATGGCTGATGAGCTGCGGAATGGAGATGACGACGAGTTTGGCATGGGCGAGGACCCTGACATAAGTGCTGCGATGATGGAACTGGATGCATGAGTGGTCATATATTCAAGCGTCTCGATGTCCCGGCCGAGGGATATTATCAACGGTAACATTCGAATCCTCGTCTCTGCCCCCAGTAAATTACACATCATTGTTCTCCGTCTCTTAGATACAAAAATCGCTGATATCGCTGATACGTCCAACGCCTGCAGGATTTGCCCCAGATCATCATGGGTATAGTCGTCATCTGGAACACAAAGGACAAGACGCCAATCGCGACGAATGTGTCTGCGAGTCCGCTGGCCTCGATCCATAAACCTGTGTTGTCCTGTCAGCTTCGTCATTCGTGCACAGATGGATTCTCCACTTACTTGTTGTAAAGGTGAAGATGCAAGCGAGCGTATTGTTAATCACAGCCACGCCGACCATTCCTTCCAACACCATATCCGGATACGCGTCCATGAGATATGCCATGGACAAGTCACCTGCGCAACCAAACCCAAAACCAATCATTCCAAGACCAACATAGGGCGCCGGCCATGCCGCTCCCTTTGATGAAGTGATACCAAAAAGCATCAATCCAGCCGGGTTGATGAAGGCAGAAGCAAACATGAGCCAAAGCCGGTCTTCTGCCTCTGAGATGCCGTTACGACCTGGTCGCTTCGCCATCCACCGCACGAAGACGTCGGAGAACCACCCGCCGTAGATACAACCGATAGCCGCCCCAATCAAAGTCGGGACATTCATAATGGCTACCGCCGAATTTGAGTAGTTCCACGGCGGACCATAGTAGTTGTCCTCCTCCACTGTGAGGTAGAACGTCAGCCAGGCGTCTTGAGCGCCCCACTGCAGGCCAGAGTATATCACTGCAGGGAAAGTGAAGACCCGCAGGGTATGGAAGAGACGGTGAAAGTATTGCTTGAAGCCTGTCCCAATCATGTTGGGGGCTGGAGTGATGAGGGCGATCCGTTCACGATAGGTCCTTCGCCGGTCCATGGGAATCGTGTCGCTGTCGGTCGAACCTCTGGCGTTCAGCTGGCCTTTGTCGTCTTTCTTTCCACCGGAGAGAGTTTCCACAGGTTGCCCGCCGAGATGACGTCCAAGAATGGCTTCCCGATGGAAGGCAGTCTCCTCCAGTCCAAAGTAGAAGGTGATGAGGGTAGCGCCGGACATGATGAGACCTGTCCAGCCGACCCATCGCCAAGCGTCTGCTGCGATGTATCCCGAGACCAAAGGGCCCAGAAATGTACCAACGGAGGTTGCGAGGATGTACACACCAAGAACGGAGCCGCGCTGGTGTTGGAAGAATAGATCGGACAAGGACAATTGCGCCAAAGCTTCTGCACAGCCTTCTGAAGCACCAACGAACAATTGACACCAAATTGAGTCTTGAATACCCTGAATGTTCGCAAACCAGGCCAAACCAATCATGGAAAACAGCAAGCTTATCAGGTACTGGATCCGTCGTCCGTACAGCCAAGGCATCGGACTAGCCAGCAACGTCCAGTACCCAATGCCGAGAAACAACACACCGGCAGCGGTGTTGGCAATGCTGTAGCGGATGCCAAGTTCCTCTAGCATTCCGTCGCCCGCGGCTCCAGCACTGTTCGACGTAGCTGCTGTGAGGCCTGTGATGAAGAGTATCAGTGTGGTGTGCCAGTATTTCCGCCATGGCGACCAGTTTAGAGGATCATTCGGACTGGTCGTTGGCGGGGGCGTAAGTGTGACTTCTTGGTCGCGGAGATGACCTCCATCTTGTACGAAGAGTTGAAGAGTTCCAGGGAGAACCTCCGGTATGGGATACACTGTGATGGACATTGCCTTCCTTCTTTCAGGCATCCCTCGTCCGCCTGGTGAATAGGCACTTTTGCAGGGCGGCCAAGATCCCGGTATCGTATATGTCTCTTCAGCCCTACACCAGTGCCCTCCAAGAAGAGCCCATGCGGTAAGATATGCGAATGGATGAAGAGAATAGCAATTGATGTTCACGTCGTGCAGTTTCTTATCTCGAGCCGTCCAAACATCACGAGAGCCGAACGGCTGATCCTTCCTTGTACGGTACAGATTTTTGGCGCTAGTGTGAGCTTATCCTATCACAAGCGGCACTCGCCTACGATGGTGGCCTAAATCAATTTATCGAATATATCGTCGCCGTTACTGTCGCTAGTAGTATCGAAAAG
>AFIY01000277.1:0-12685 GCA_000223825.2 Zymoseptoria passerinii SP63 | reverse complement strand
AGAATGCCTCTATATATAAGGGTATCGATATAATATATAAGGGTATAGTCTTATTAGTAGCTTAATATTAAGACGTTCTCGGTATATACCTTAATAGATTTAGTAACTTTATAGTATAGACAACTAAGGATATATCTAGAGACATTATACTTCGTAGCAATTTCCTAGATATACTTTATATTACCCTCTATTAGCTCTAGATAATAGACAAGGAGGCGATAACGTCTATATTCGGCAGTTATATATATTAGAGCGTAAATAGGTCTAGTAAAGTATAGAAACGGGTATAGTCCGGTTTAATATCGCGTTGTCCTTATGTCGCTCGTGTTAAGTAGTAGTTTAGTAACCGTCGGTATAGTTAGCGGTGTCTTTATACTAGCGAAATGCTCTTATAAGCTCTTTTAATATACTAGATATTAGCTCTATATTATTCTGGAATCGCCTTTAACCTTCCGCCGAGCTTGCTCTATCGATTGTGCTATAGCGGATGTTATTCCCTAGTCGTTAGCGTATTACCTATACTATCTTTAGTAAGAGCAAGGCCTACCTTAGCATTGTCTTTATAGATACGGTCGACTATCTTACTTCTACCTTTAGCTACCTCGTAGTATAGTATCTACGGCTACGTAGTAGGAGAAGGATAAATATGTTCGTACGGTCGATCGAGAGGGCTGGAGCCGGTAGAAAGATATAGGGGTTTATAGATAGCTATTTTTAAGATTTCTATAGGCCTACTAAAGGACAACGATAGTTATATTTAGGACATAAGAAGGCCTATAGCTACAAATACTAGGCTATCGTAACTCCGGACGGTCTAATATTAAGCCTTATCGGTCCGTTTAATAGCTTAGATAATAACTAGAGTATATATCTATAATCCGGCGTATCTCGTTATCTACGCCGTCTCGCTACTCGTAATACGTACGCTCTATATCTATATAGCGATCTAGCTTATTATAGCAGCTTTAGAGTTATAGCTCCGTTTAAGTACTATCGTAGCTATAGCTACCTTACTATCGAGTAGAAGCAATTTAATATAAGGCTATTAAGACTCTAGATATTAGTTAAGTACGCCTTCGGCGAGACTATACGTAAGTAGATATATAATACCTTCGTAAAGTAGCTATATGTCGGTCGGCAAGCCGTTAGCTAATTCTTTATCGTAAGCGCGTTGCTTATAAATTGCTATATATACATCGAAGGTCGTAACTAAACGAGTAATAAATATATATATTTACTTAAGATACTACTACTATAGCAATTTTTATATATTACTATTTCCTATCGTATTTAGTAACATTCGAGCTATTATTTAAAATTAAAACGAGCGAAATCGGTAGTAGATTAGTAGAAACTACTACTACATCTACTACTATACTTATTACTACGCCCTTATTATACCGGTAAGCGTCTATAATATACTCTAGACTTCTACTATACCTCGTAAAAGCTTAGTAAGGTCCATCGACTACCTTATCTTCCTCGACATCCTTACTACTAATAAGAAACTTCTTCTACCCTTATCGTACTATTATAGTAGCCCTCGCTTATTATAAAGCGGCTCGCTCTTTAGCGGTAGCTTCCTTACTAGTCTCGGTACTAACACTTAATATATACTCCTTCTAATCCTTCTCTATCTTCTTTATAAGCCTCGAAAGGTTACTATAGTCCTAGCTAACCTACTGCTCGAACTATGTCCTTATAATAGCCTAGAAGCCGTTACTAATAAGATAACGGCTATCGAGGTAAATATAGATAAGGACCTTCTTCTCGTCCTTATAGAGGCCCTTCTTATAGTAACGCCTACTACCTTTACTACTAGATGTTATAGATAGTATAGTTCTACCGAGATTACTATTAGTAACTCTATCGATAGTTAATATACTAGACTACTAGCGTTGTCGCGCGCTCTAGCTCTTCTTCCTACTCTTAGCTTTTAGTAGCTCCTACTCTTTCCTCTTTAGAGGTACCTCTAGCTCTACTATCTACTCGATTAAGGGCAATATCTACTATAAATTAGACGCCGGTAGAGGAGGAGGTACTCTATCCGAGACTAGAGTAGGCGATCCGTATAGATAGGGCGTTAGTAAGGGCGATATCGTCGGTTTTAATAAGGGCGCGACCGAGAAACGAGACTATATAGACTCTATAGCTCCGGTAGTAGCTATTTAGACAACGCAAGTATAAGAGGATAAGGTTAAGAAAGAGATAATAGCTAACTTAATACGGTAACAGCTACTGAACTATATCTCTTATCGTAACCGCTACTACGCTAGTAGCGGCTACGATAAGAGATATTTACTAATTTCTAGTTTTAGAGGTTATATAGTACGCGCTATACTAGATACGGACGTTATAGCCTCCTTATCTATTATTAAGACAAGTCCTACTAAACAGCTCTTATATACGAAGATAACTAACGACCTAGAGTTTAATAACGATAAAAGAAGTATAAGGTAGAGCTAACTTTATATATTTTATAGTATTCTATATACGTATCTATCGTTAATAACTAATGCGATGTAAGAGTGTTGTTATACTCTATAGAAAGGCCGCTAAATAGCTTTTAAGAAGGAATACAGGTTCGTAGAATGCAGTAGAATAGTAGAGAGTATAGATTCAAAAGCAATTCCAACCCCTGTCGTCTAGTTGCTGCCTGAGGCATGACACGCTTAGTCATGACTCCAGTCCCGTCGTTCGGCTTCAAAGGACTTCCCATCTTCTCTCCCACACACTCTTCGAACTGACGAAGACCGATTGACATATTCGCCATACCGCGCGCATTAACGTTCGAGCAGATCCTCGGACCAGTTTTCTTTCGGACAGTGCTCCTCCCGACTGCATATTGAGCGAAAAACCAACGATCATGGCTTGAACGCTGCGTCTGGGCCGAGGCGGCCTCTTCTCCGGTCGCGTTGTACATCACGAGTGATGGCCACGATGATTCGCCTACCAGCTATAAGGTTTCTGCCCATGGATTGGCAGCTGTCCAGTCCTAGCGTGCGAGATACAAATGGAATGGCGTTCCGTCTGCAATTGGCATTGCTTGCTCTGATATTCGCGTTCCAAGCCAACGGAAGGCGAGGCCATGGCGATGGCGGTGGCTGAAGGAGATGGGAGCGGGGGTAATAGAGACCGAGGCGAAGGCGGAGGTGGTGATGAATTTGTCGGCCTCACTAAAGATAGTAAAGCTGCCCAGGCGAAGACCTCTCTACCTCATGCCAGGACGCAAGAAACGTGTTGGAAGCTACGCTCAGGACAAGCCTGACAGCAAGGACCTTCGATTCTATCATCCCTATTTGTCAGGCGATGAAAGCGCTTTCGCCGTGCCGTAGAATAAGACTTTCAGACAGTACTGGATCACTTCACTGTCTCCGACAACGTCGAGTGTTCCGAAAGGCACCGGGTCCGTGGACAGCTGGGACATCTATACGACCTTCGTCAAATACTCAGATGCTGTTCCTTTGGGTGAATGACGAGGCCTCTCAGCCCTACTATCCGCACGACTGTCAGACATATCCTACTCGGAACGCGAAAACGGCGCATATCCAGGAGATTTAGGAGAGGTAAGCTCGTCAGCTGACAACTCACAGAGTCTTCCCATAGCTGTCGTGAGTCTGCTCGTGGCGCAACATGAATGATACGCTGGGGAGAGATGAGAACACTCAGGAGACTTGCGATTCATGAGATACAAAGTCGGTCTCCCTGCTTGGACGCTCGACATCGCCCCACGACTTCTCTGTCAAAGATTGAGAGCTCAGATGGTCGCCTCTCACTCCCCTCAGTTCCATCCCTCCAAACTGCGCCGCTCCTTGCAGCTGTCCACATCTATCTTTGTCCCGCGGATGCTGAAGTCGTAAACGTGACACTTCGTCCTGGGTGGAGTGGGCGGGATCACCAGCAGTAGCAGTTCAAGGACACCCAGCGGGCAGGAGTACCCGGTTGCCCCGGATTGCTGAATTGCGTGGTCAGTCCCAGCTGATGAGAGTTGGAAATTGCATACGTACAAGTGCGCCTCGCAAGCGTGGTTCGTTTTCCCCGGGCACGAGTATCCGCAACTGGTGGCACAAGGATCGTAGACGTGGATTTTGTTCGCATTGCAGGCGTAGTATTTTCCCTGCCGTCACAAATCAGCAGAGCAAACCGGAAGGCGACACGTGATACCTGTACCGGAGGAGGGCTGCACATGTCGGCCGCAACTGTCAAGTTGACAAAGATGGCGGTGAGCGCCAGCACGGATCGCGAAAACATGATGGGCAAGACAGGGACTAGCGAAGGAGTGATCAGTTCATGGTTGCGTTGTGAACACGGGGGAGTTACGGACGAACGATCTGCAATGAACGCGCAGTCTCAAAATCTCACGGGCTTGGACGATTCGATTTCTGTCTCGGCTGAGGGGATTCTTTCTGGACTAAATAGGTCTCGGCAGGCGCCTCAACGCTTGCGACAGTTGGCCAAAAGGGGTTGCTCCCTTGCATATCAATCTAGTGGAACATGGACTTATTGCAGCGGGTGAGCGCATGGAATAGACGGATCACTGGGGGCGGATTGGCCGACTTCTCAGCCATCAGGCCATGAACCTTGATCAAGGTTTGAACGGTGATCCGACCGGTGTGCTCACACCCGCTGTGTAATTATTCGACGCTCATGTCGCGCTGAAGCTTCACCAGGCGCTCTCTTTCTCTCTCTTTCTCGAAAAAGAGTGGACCTGGAGCTCATTACACCACGCAGAAAGTGGTGTGACAAAAGCAAGAATCAATGTCCTCTCAACGATAAGGGCCAGTCCGGTAGATGAGTTGAGTGGCGTGAACGCTTTGACGTGATCCAATTTTGGCTCTGAATCACACCATTGTCCGGTAGATTATGAGTGGAGTGACCTCTCAATCACGCGTAAGTAAAAGCAAGGTTTGCAAGTGTATAGGGAGCCGGCAATGGACTCCATGAGGTATAGCGTTAATTAAGAAGTCGCTCAAGTTGACACAAGCCCTAGGGCTTGTGTTAACGTAAGTAAGTCGCCTTGCGCGCGCGTAAATATACGACTTCCTTATTATCCTTACTATAGCCGACGAGCAGAAGCGTGTTGCGTAGAATCGAGTCGTTGTAGCGGCTAGTGTTATAGTAGTGCTACTCTCGAACTATACTAACTCTATATTAGCCGGTGTATAGTTAATATATAAGGATAGCGATAAAGGACGAGCCTTTATATATAGGCTACTCCTTAACAATAAGCAATTATATCGATATACGTAGTTTAGCTAGCGTGCCTTTAATCGGTTATATAGACTCGTAGAGCCTTATATAACTATTAAGTATAGGTTAATTAACCGGTAAGAGAAGCTAATTATATTCCTTTACGTTATAGCGTATAACGATCGATACTACGACTCCTTAGAGGACTTCTACTATTTACTAACGACGGTCGGTATAGTATTCTATAAAGTGCTAGAAGCTGTCTATTATATCTATTAGTAGGTTGTAAGGCCGGCGTAGGCTATAGACTATAAGGAGCTTAAGAGTAAGGGATATAAATACTAGGTAGCCTTTAATAAGTACGTTAGAGCGCTCGACGGCTCTTATATCTTCGTATATATACGTAGTAAGTAAGTACTATAGCGGAATCGGAAGGGGATACTATCGTAGAACGTGTTAGTAGTAGTAGACTTTAGAATAAGGTTTACGTTTATATTAGCTAGATAGGAAGGCTCTACTTACGATAGTCGAGTACTTACTAGTACTCGTTTAATATATAGCTTTACCGCGCCGGAAGGGTATTATTACCTTATAGATACCGGTTACTCGAATATACTAATAACTCTCGTACCGTATCGCGGTATACGCTATTATCTAAGAGAGTAGTATCTAGTTAGTATAAAGCTATAGAACGCGAAGGAGTTATTTAATCTCCGGTACTCGTCGCTATATAATGTTATTAAGAGGGCTTTTAGTATCCTTAAGAGGCGCTTTAGGATATTCGAGACTACTCTACCGTTCGATATCGCGACGTAGGTATAGTTAGTATATGCCTATGTAGCTCTTTACAATATCCTTATAGACTTTAGTACTAGTATACCGCGCGTAGAGCTAGTAGAAGATAATACGAACTAGCGGCCGTTCGACGACGAGGTTACTAAGGCTAAGGAGAGTCGAGAGGTAAAGAATTCGATAGCATTACGGCGCGAGGCGATAGCGGAGGGCATATAGGTATTATATTAAGAGCACTTAATAGAGAAGGAGGCGTTAAGAGAGAGTAGTAGTATTAATAGCGATAAGGACGAATCTATAGTATAATTAACGAATTTTATAGTATAGGTACCGGTTTATAGCCGATACTTAATAATCGGGACGTTCTTATAGTACGAGTCTATTGTAAATGTTCTTAGCATTAGTTTTAGTATAAACTGCTACTAAATATAGGGCTATACCGCATTCTTAGCGGATTCGAAGGATAACTTTAACGCTAGACTCCCGAATCCTTAGCACTTATTCTAATTACTACCGGCTAAGTTATTACCGACCTTACTTCCTATAGACTTACTCGATTTCTTCCTTAATCTAGCTCTTCTAAACGACTGTTCTTCCTTTAACTCCTTAACTACGCCTTTAACTATAGCCTCCTTCTAAACCTCCTCGATCGCCGGTAACTATACGCCGTCTATACCCTACCTTATTATCTCCTTTACGATTATAGAGCGCTACTAAACATTTAGCCCCTCGACTACCTTCGACTTCGACTATACGAATCTCTTAATAGAATCCTCGGCTATAGGCTATACTAAGCGCTCGCCGGTAAGTAGAATAGCATCGACGAGAGAGTTAAAGCGACTAGATAACTTGTCGGAGGCTAAAGATACCTTAAGCCTCTTATTAGCCTTCGCTAGCTTACTAGCGTCTCGGCGACGATTAGTAGTTTGTTCTACGGCGCCTTAAGACTCGTCCTACGTTATACTCGTGTCGCCGCTTCTACTAACAACGGAGTTAATACTCTAAGTATAAACCCCGGTAGTAGTAGTACTAGCAAACAACTAATCTAGTATAGCCTCGAACTATAATAGCTTCGTTATAAACTTCTTCGAGCCCTTATATACTACCTAATAGGCCTTTATAACCTCCGGCGCTATATAAGGGCAGCTAGTTACCGGATCTTTATTCTACCCCGACAAGTTATAGAGCTTATTCTATATCTTCTAGTCTTACTTCAAGCCTCGATACTTAGTTGTACACGACGACAAGGTAAAGAACCTATGCCTACTAACCGGAGTAACAGCTTTTACCGCCTCTACTATAAATAGATATACTTGTAGTTTAATGCTACTATTAGTACGTATGCCGGCCTTACACTACTTATTTGCCTCGTTTATTAAGGCCTTAATCTCCTTATCTTCCTATACGAATCGCGGCTCTATATCTGGCGCCGGTGTACCTTCCGGCGTTCCCTTATATCCCTTATATCCCTTATTCCCCTTAATACTAGACAACACCGACAAGGATCTTATAGCCTATAAGGCCAGCGATAGCGTTCGTAATAGCGTTCGTAATAGCGTTAGAGCTATCGTTCGAGAAGGTAGAGTAGGTGTCTTAAACACAGTAGGGGTAGGTAATAGAGGCTATTCTAACTATATAAATAGTATATCCGAGAGCGGAGGATTAATAGCTATATTACCGGCTTAAGAAGCTATAAATTAAGACGACTAAGAAGCTATAGTAGTGTATATACGCGTTAATTATAACAATACCTCTTACGCGAGGTAGCTATAAATATAGTGCTAGCTAACTAACCCTTACTTATAGCATCTACCGAACAACTAGCTAATTCCGAGTAAGATTAACCTTCTACTAACAACGACACTATTATAAGTCTATTACCGACGACATAGCCTAAGCGTTTAATCTACTTAACTTATCTACCGGACTAGCCCTATAAGCTACCGACAGTTTCCGCACTAATATAAGGCTTAGGAGAATAGCTAGCGACATAGCTCGAGGCAATAGTAATTACCTATATAAAGAGTTTGTACGTAGGGAGTCCGTTTTTACACCGAGGAGTCTATATAGCTAGTTTTCGGCATCTTAGGCACCGTATACCTAGAGGCTGTTAATACGTTATTAAGCGCCAAGACCTAATAACAGACTATTCTACGAGTCGTTTACTTAGCAATGTCGTTAAAAAAACTAGTTATTACTCTATTACTCGCTCTCGCTACTCGGTAACTATATTAAGTTAGTATATAGCCGTCCTATAGGTTTATATATTAATAGACTCTATAGTCTATTAATTGCTGTTATTGTAGCCCGTACTAGTAGCAATTACGCTTGTTTACGTCGTCGTATATATATATAGTGTTATAGTCTACCTCTTTTTATCTAGCTCTATAAGCTTATAATACTACTAGAGCCGATATTATAGAAGAAGGGTAGGGGGAAGTCTAAGGAGCTAGTATCGTCTAGTAAGAAGCGTAAGAGCATAGCTAGTAATAATAAGGATAATAATATAGCTCCGAGTATCTATTAATTAGCCGGTAGGATAATAAACACGTCGACGTACTACTAGAGGTATTATTAAGGCTAAAGAGTAGAGGTATAATATAGTATAATAATACCTTCTCGGCGAAGTATCTACGTCCGGTTACTAAGAAGATATATAACCGCTTAAAGTATATTAGTAGATAGAACGACTACCCTATAAAGCCGGTAGATAAGTCTATTAAGGATACTTATTATAAGGCGTACTCTATATATAAGACGTTTAGAGACTCTTATCTACTATTCTTTTTCTCTTATTATAAGGCGTACCCTATATATAAGCCGTTTAGAGACTCTTATCCGCTATTCTCCTTATTAATCTATACTATTATTAGTACTAACGTAGCTACTAGTAAGTACGCTATTAGTAGTAGAGGGGGTACTTATCTCGCTAAGTCTAAGGCTAAGGAGTCGGAAGATAAGAATAATAAGGACGATAAGGGTAAGGGCGCTAGCGAAGCGGCTAAATCGGATAACGAGGTCGAAGAGATAGATCCTAAGGATAAGTAGGTATTAAGAGCTACGTAGTTAGCAAAGGCTAATAAAGAGCGCTATATAAAGGTAAGAAAGTAGTAGGTTATAACTAAGGTAGATCCGGAATACCTAAAGGCTATCTATAAGCTTATAACTCCGCTCTAATAGACTATAGCTACTATAGCGAAGTAGGACGAGCTAAAGGATAAGATGCTACTAGAGCTTCTTAGTAAGCGGCTAGCTTATAATAAGGTTATATTAGAGGGCGTAAGCGACGAGGATAAGGACTCTTAGTAAGCGGCTAGCTTATAGTAAGGTAGTATTAGAGGGCGTAAGCGATAAGGATAAGGACCTACTTTTAATAAAGTTATCGGACAATCTAAACCTCGCTATTACTACTAAACCGCTACTAAAGGAAGAGTTAAGTAGCCGCCTTAGATTATATCTACGAAGGATTATCGTATAGGCTAAACCGTCTATACTAGCGCCGGTTATCGATACCTCTTAGGCTTACTATACTCTAGCGTAATATGCCTATCTATAGTAGAGCTATCCCTTCTCGCTATTCGGTTAGTCGTAGCCGTAGCCGCTACCGCTAATTAGTTAGCTACCGTCGTTAATAAAGGAAGTAGACTTAAAGGAGTAAGTCTTAAAAGTTAAGGTCTAAAGGTTACTTACTGACTTATATTTATAGTTTTAACGGTAGAGATATATATAGGATATTAAGATACTTTCGTATATATTACTAGAGAGAAAAGTAGGGCTTATATAGAGGTGTTTTAAGAATTTAACTATATTCGGCCTAATTAGGAATAAGTAGCTCGATTTTTCGTACTAATTTTTAGCTTTAGTATCTTACGGTATCTTCGTACCCCGCCTTGTTCTCTATCTATAAATACGAAAATTTCCGCCCTTTTAATAGGAGCCGGTACGATAGCCTTAGTATATAAATAAGTAGATTAACTAGCAAATACGCACCTTCTTTATAATAACGCTATTTCGAGCTCTCTTACCGGAGCTAACTAAATTTCGTTACTACTTTAAGCCCCCCTTATATCTAATCTATACATTTCGCAATATTCCTAATAATCCTTCTATATTATACTAGCTAATTTATTACGGAACCGTACCCTTACCCTACTACTAATATCGCTAAGGTTATTAAGACTATTCTCTTTATCGCCGTCCGAATTATCGTCGCTATCGCCGCCGTCGTTATATAGATCTATTGCCGTCGTTATATAGATCTATTAAGAAGGGCTCCGAGTCTAGCGGCTAGTTACTACTTAAGAGGATTAAGGTATATAGGACGAAGTAGTAGAGAATAAACCGCGTCTATTTACGGATACTATAACTAGTATATACTCCTTCGGTAAGGATTAGGAAGCGTTTCTTAATAATACGGAAGACTCGCTCTACTATATTATATCTATATATACCGTAGATTAAATAACTCCTCCTTCGTCTTAGGCCGCCGCTACGCTACCCTCTACTTATAGATATAATAGCGCGTACTCTCGTATAGTACGAGCAATCGACTGTCGAGTATAGAGTAGCCTCTATCTATAAGGAAATACCGGCTAGGTAGTACGTTAAATCTATCCTTATATACCTTCTTTAATATAATACCGTCCGGTATAGAGCCTTCGTATCCGACTATTATATACTAGAATACTATATCGAAGTTATAGGCGGCTATTACGTTCTATAAGATAAAGCCCTTCCTACTATTCTATACTCCTCTAATATCCTTAGGTAGATTTATCGGCAACAATGTACTATCTAATACTCTAACTATATCCTTAAACTAATAGAATTTGCTATAGCTCGAGTAGCTTATATCGTCCTTACTCTTCTTTATTATCTTCTCGTAAGGCGGCGGTAGATCTAGCTAATATAGCATCCGGATAAAGTCCTCGCTTATTAACCTACTCTACGAGCCTCTAATTCCTTTACAAACTTCCTTAATACCGGCTATCGTATACGAGTAGTATTATAGTAATACTCTTCCGGCCTATATAAGTACTTAAACGCCTCCTTTATACTAGTAGTTAGATCTATAAGCGTCTCGATAATACCGGATAGTTTATACTAGCGAAGGCGTCGATCTATTAGAAGGAGTATAGTCGTAAGAGTAAGGGTAATAGTAGTAGTAATACCGACGACGACTATAGCTTAGAGTAAATCTATAGTTATAATATTATAAGAGGTAGAAGACACGAGTAATAGTAAACGCGTAATGTAATAACACGATATAACAAGGTAATATGCTATAGCTATAGCTAAGACGATAGTATCCGTAAGTCTCTACCTTAATAATAGAAGCGTTTACTTGTATCTGTTATTAAATAACGGAAATCGTTTAATAACCTATTAACAGCCTCTAGGTATACGCACCCTTAGTGCTAATCCTTCGATCCTAGCCTAGCCCTAACAAAATAAGGAGTAATTAAAGGGCCTTGTTTACGGTAAGCGTATTGTCGAGGACAGCCCTATATTGCGAAAGGAAAGACTTATAATTTGGACATAGATGTCCGTAGTCGTCTTTCCTTAACTAGTTTAGCCGCTATATCCGTCGGTTACGGATTTCCTATTACTAAACCTAATTCTTCCTAATTGCTTCCTACTACCGTTAGCAAAACATTACTACTTACGAACAACTACTTACTATAGTACTAATCCTCGCCTTCTCCCTCTGTTGTCTAATTATAGTCCTAAGGTTCGTCGTCCCGTACCTCCTCCTATACCGTACTTTATTAGAAAAACTGCTAATCGTGCAATTAAGCGCCCTCGGCTTAGAGCAGCTCTTTAAAGCCTTCTACTAACGTAAGGGCGCCGATAACGAAAGAATTACCGCCTCTATCTATAGACAGATTAACCGGGAACAACAGTTTAACAACGATTAGTATTAGTATCCTAATAACAACGAGGTACGTTGTCCGTTTCTACTTCGTAGCTAATCGGATAACTAATACGTTGCGAAAAGTGCCGATATTACAATAGCGAGAACCCTAGCGGTAGTAGCTAAGGGTAGAGCAGGTTCAATGTGCTCTATACGCATTTCGGGTTAGTGCCTGCTACTCTAAGGTTATATACCGACCCCGTCTTAAATAACTATTAAAACGAAGTAGAGGGAGGATTGGACGGTTAGAGAGTTAGGTTGTAAGGTTGCGTATACCTCGAGGCAATTGTCGACGATTATCGGTTAATAGGTTATCGTCTAATCGTCCGGTCGATTGTCGTATAGTATCGTGGATTAATCGCTTGTTCTAGGTAGTTAGTAGCTAAGATATAAGACTGTAGATTATTCGGTATTTACCGCCTTAGCTATAACGCTATTGCGCTTACTATCTTACTACCTTATCGCGTCGTCCTTTATATATAAGAACCCGTATATACTACTCTTTATTATTACTATTATACTATAGACTCTACCCTTCTTGTTATACTACTTACTAGAGCCCTCGTTAGCTCTATTAGTATTATAGCTCTAATTATAAAATAGTATATACGAGTCTATATCCTCTCTAGCGTAATCGAGATATTAATTAATCTAGGAGCCGGTATTTGTAAAACCTTTAGGTATCTATATAGACTAGAAGACAACTACTATAGAGTAACTTAAATATATTAGCTAGTATTAAAGAAGTTTAGTAAGGAGCTAAAGGCTTATTATAAAGGGTAAAAAGAT
>AFIY01000278.1:0-54768 GCA_000223825.2 Zymoseptoria passerinii SP63 | reverse complement strand
TAGTAGCGTTAGTAGATAGCGAGTACTACTTACTAGCGCTAGTTCTTTATAGAGCTCGTCTATAGGTAGTAAGCGGTATACCGTCGCTAATATACTCTAACCTAAGGCTAAATAAAGAGGGACCTTAAAGGTATATTCGTATATGTTTATAGACTACTCGCGAGCCGTCGTACCTCGCTATCTACTCTATTGCTCGCTCGAATTTCGGCGAGCTAAGTAGAATTAGAGCGGATAATAGGTCTAGAGTTACTCCTTCGCTAAGTATTCGTAGCCTATTTATACTCTCTTACCCTACTATATATTCTAACTCGAACTTATAAAGTCTATCTACCTATAGGTATATATAACCTTACGTACTTCTATTCGAGAGCTATTTCGTATATATAGTACGGATCTATTCCAGTGAGATGCACCAATCACGGGGTCGGTAGGGTAGAGCGACACTGGCGTCGATGTTTTCTTTCACCCTGACGAGACAAGACATAGACCTCACACTAAATCCTCCCCCCATTTGCCCACAAGAGACTCGGGCATAACACATTCAACAGTGAAGTCATTGCCAGAGACCTCAAACCTTGATGCCGATATTTGTTTGTCAGCTTCGTGTGAGGCCAGCTCGGCATAAAGATATGTATAAGCTATGTAAGGGATGCGGTGCATAGACATGCGTGGGTTCATGCGGTGGAGAGGAGTAGTAGGAATGGGAGGAGGGGGACTTATGTGGAGTGACGGCTTGCGGTCGTGTTTGGATCAGCGGAGACGGGTATGGGCACGTCGATACGATACGTCAATTGCAAGAAGAATCATCGCTGCAACATGGGAAACCCATCTCTCACTTGCGGGCTAGGTGACCTAGGTGCTCATTGTTCAGTGTTGACATGCAAAACGGTAAAGCGTTATGCACAGGCAAGATTGTAACGGTGGAGATCGTAACTTGTGAAAGATTCGAATAGTTTCGTTTGCTGTGAATATGTACAAGTTGATATATGTATAGTGTATGCTCATAACGTGCATGGCTAGGTGGCATTGGCAACAACCACCATTGTCTATTTCCGGCTTTGACTCGCGGGTCATGCCTCACGCCGTGATCCGAAGAACGGGTCATTTCCTCTCAATTGATGCCCTTTGGCATAGTGCTGGTATGGTCATCGCTTACAAGCCAAGGCCAGCAAGGAGAGGGGCGAGGATGCCGTCGAGGCCGATGAGGAGAGGGGCGAGGGCGACGAGGAGTCCGTTGACAAGGTTGCCGAGTCCAATGACGAGAGCCGGAAGCTGGACCTTGAGCAGAGGCTGTAGGGCGACGTTGGTAGCGTTCAAGTTGAGGGTGCGGAGGACGGAGGTGACTGCTGGGTCGAGCTCACGGACGAGCTGGAGGAGCAGGATGGCGAAGATAATTGGGTTGCCGTTGAGCTGTCCGAGGACGTCGTTGGGGAGGTTGGCCAGAGTCTGGCGGGTCTCGAGAGAGCGCTTCCGCATGCTGGCGATCTGAGCATTGGTGGCCTTGATGGCCTCGGTGATCTCGTTGATGTTGGCGACGACGGACTGGGCAGCGGTGTTCTTCTGCTCCTCGCTGGCGTCGGCTGGGACGGCGTCGGCGGTGGCCTTCATGGCGGCAGCTGGGGCCTTGACCTGGTTGGTGAGGTCGATGATCATGCTGGAGAGGCCGGCGGTGTTGGCACGCTTCTCAACAGCCATGTTGTCGGCGGAAGTCGGGGCCGCAGTAGCGAACAGCGCAAGGGCTGGGAGAGCGAAGAGAGATGTGAACTGCATTTTGATGGTGATATTGGTCGTAGAAGTGGTGATGGTGTGTTGGTGTATTGTGTTGGGTAGTGAAGATGGAAGAGCTGATGTGATGGACGATTCTTGCAATGGGTGGGCAAACTGATCAATTATATACCTTTGGTGGCCTCGTGTCTTACTGTGTCTTCGATGCGGTCTTTGTTGTGGCCCACGGGAAATGGCCCAATGCGCGTATGTTGATCGCGCATCACTTCTGGATCGAGCAATAACACTACGGGATATATCCTGACCGTGCTCGACTGTTGCATGGAAACACTGAAGCTCGAGTCGACAAGGTGGGCGCTGTTGCTGTAGATCCACATCTCTATGGACCCCAATGGAGAGCGAAATGTCGTGGGCTGCTCCAATGTCAATCGCAGGTCTCTCCGAATCAAGTCCGGCAGCAGATGCGGTGATGTGTTGGACCAAAGAGGGAATCACAATTGTCGAGCACGTCGGAGGCGCCGCAAGCCGGAAGTCTAACCCGGAGCTGGACGCAGAACAAGGACCCATGTCCGGTCGCGGTGAGGACAGTAATCATCGCAATGTCTGGATCAGCCCGATGGTTCGACGTCGCGACGCGAGGGCGAGGACGAATAGGAGGACCCACGACATTCACATGCGGCGTGATCTAGTCCCGATCGAGCAGTCGCACTGATCGGCGCCATCTCCACATGGTGTAGATTGCGGCTCCGGCGGCTTGCCGATCGCCCCCCCCATACAGCCTCAAGCAATGGCGAGAAGGTTGAAGCTGACTGGCGCTCAACACCAAAAAGCTTCGCTTAACGACGTACACGCCGATTGAATGTACCAGAATCTCCAGCTCATTCTGACTGGACGGGCGGGCTCTCCGCCCCAACGCCTTTCCTCAGATGGTAATCACATCTGCGCATACCAGGACCCTTTCTCTACCCTCGTTTGCTGGCTCCCAGCGGTAGAAGGATAGAGCCCCAAAGTCCCTGCTGCTGAGGACGATCTTGCCCAAGCTGGCCGACCATTGAACACGTTGACCGCTATGGCCACTGCGATCTCGCTTGTCTGCCACTCATGACGATCGTGCTGTTCATTCACCTTTCGGGGCACCGCGAGAGTGACTGGAAAGTTTGATGACTGGTGTGTGCAGAGTCGGGAGTGCCGGCCCAACGGTCAGCAATAATTTGTCCAAAGACGACTCGGCATGCATTGATCGAGCCCATGAGCATACCACAATCTATAAATTGCTCAGTCTGATGAAGCCTCTGTCGGCTTGTCAAGACCAATTACTTGTTGCGTGTGCACAGGGCAACCATCGCACGATGGAGTGCCCCTTATTGACGACACCGATGCGGAGGAGCTCGTGAGGAGCAAGATTGATGCTCCGCTCTGGCACAGCATGGGTGTTGCCGCAGACTCTGGGCGGTAGCTACGCCAGCGCACTCAGGCCGCAGATGCTGATCGCTGTGGAGCGAAGAATGTCGAACACGTTGCGGCAATCGACACCCTTGCATCTCAACTCATGATGAGTCCAAGACCAATGGAACCGCAATGGAGATGTGAATTTTCCGGAAATATTCTGACTCGCGTGGGACCCGTTCATTCGAACACAACCTCATGCCCCACTCGACCAACGCGGGCTTTTGTTGCCTCAGTGCCTGATGACGACGCTGTCCAAGGCGGCCAAAGCACCGAGCAATGAACCATCCGGCATGTTGATCCCGCGATGAACTACTCCTACCAACATGGTTCGAACACTCCATGGGACGCCGAAGAGAGCTCTTCCGCTCAGGGCGTAAAGTTGAGCATAGATCGTCGCTTCCACCGACAGTTCTTCTCCGTATGCGGCATTGCGTTGACCAGGCTGGTGTCTCATACTGAAGGATCCAGAGACATGGCGCAGAAAGACATGCTCTAGCGTGCGCACCTGCATGAGGTATCCTGCTGTAGAAAACTGCAGGGCAGAGTGATGCGGTCGGAACATCCTAGGTAGTGGGTACATCTTGGTAGGTGGCGCTACTAAAAGACCCCTCGCGCAACATTGTTACGAGCGTTTTCGAGTGCATGGTCTCGTTTGGGCGTCCACCCACCTTGTGGCTTGCGGAAAGTTCTCCAATGTTCTGCTGGCGCCGCTGTGAGGACTGAGGAGGTGGAGCGGATGTCGCCTTGGTACGGAATACCGAATGGCATCTTGAGGCCTACCCTGCTTTGAAACATTCGACGTCACTCTGTTCTGCATCGAGACAACGGAGATAACGTCGATCAATTCTTCGTCGTGCGAGACTGGCCATTATCGTCACCTGCGGTGGCATGCCGCCCGATTAGCTCTGCAGGGCAGAGTCCACCACCCCATCGATCTGCAGTGCTCGTCCATCGTGCGAGAAAGAAATTCCAGAGCTCAATGCGTACCTCACCCAACTCGTTGCGAGCGAAGAGCTGCTCCCCTCGTCGAAGATTTCGCCGTTGCTTCCCTCTCGTTTCCGCCCTCCGCTGCAAGCCGTCCAGCTTGGATGACAATCTCGTGGGAGATTGATATTTTCGAGTCCCGTGCCGGGGACGAGTCGTATGCCTCTGAGATTGTTGTGCTCGTTGTTTGGAAAAGATGAGGACGAAGACGTAACCTTGGTACAAAGGTGATGTCGAAAGAGGAATCCCTGCAAAAGCCATGCGAGGTCACCCCTGTTCTAAAGTGCCCGCCCGATTCACGTCAAGAAGCCTATCTTCATCACCGTCGAGAACGCGAGCATTTCAGCATTTCGCAACGAGCCTGGTCGTATCGCAGGGAACATAGGGTCTACATCTTCATACAGACACCAGCCTTCTCTCGCGAAGCCGCCTGCCAAAAACTCCTTCAAAGGCCTTCTACCCAGGTCTCCCACAGCCATCCGGCCACACTCCCCGGGTCGAAACGATATCCGTCTGTCGAGGCCACAATGGCTGCACTCCATCTGAAATGCTACCTCGCAGCTCGGAAAAGACTGTCCAGCAAGGCCACAGTGTCTGAAGCCGGCGACCCAGAGCTGTGAACGATATCATCGAGCCCAACACGCCGAGGCATGACGAGTCAATGCTTCGGGCCATTCATCTTTGCTTTTTGCGATTGACGGATACCAGTGCCAGATACGTCAGAATCCTGTACACGACTCCGATCAGAAAGAGCATGCTGTAAAACCCATCAGTGAGAGCGACGTCACAGCTCTAGTCATACAGAACACCCACAGTATATCCAAGCCGAATTGCCCAATCTTGAAGCCAAAAGCTTGACAAGCAGCATCCAGGTTGTACAGATATGCCAGGGGCGCCAGGTTTCGGCTCCAGTACGCCTCCGTGTACTACACGCCCGGTGACATTCTCCAGAACCATCTATTGAACAAGTCAGCATTCACAAGTGTGCGGTATCGAGGTTCGAGAACTCACTCCATATGCCACGACTTCACTTGCCTCAACGGCGGCGCAACGCCACTCAACATGCCCACCACTAAGGAGGCCAGGACTGCCACCAACGGTCCATCTTCTCTCTTGACGAGCATACTGACAACCCCCGCCAACCCGTAGATGCACCAAAAGTACATCAAGTTTGCCATCCACATGTCCATGAAACTGATCAGCGGCGTCGCCAGTATGCCCATGAACACGGTAAAGTGCAGGCTGCTGAGTGCAATTCGAGGAAGCGTGGACAGCATTTTACCAAGGTAGTACGCCGACCGCGAATGCCCTGATGCTGTTTCTCGCCAGAACATCATCTTCTCCTCGCCAAATACCCAAAAGCCAGGAGCGGAAGCTGCGAGTCCGATTGCCATACCTCCGAGCAATCCAAGCTGTGGTGTACTCTGATAGTCAACGGCACTGCTGAGAATTGTGAATGGCGGATGGTAGATGCCTTGGAAGAGATGTCCACCCGCGCCAAACGCCGACAGACCGATGATTCCGCCTGCGAGGGCGCCGACGCCAACCTCGTAAAAGAAGGAGGTGGCGTTGCGGACTTGCTGGAATAAAGCGCGTTGCAGACAGTAGTAGGTCTGAGCCGGCCAGGTTGCACCTCGAGCGCCCATGGTCAGGCGGAGATTTTCTTCTTGCTCTTCGGTGGAGGCGACGGACTGCGTGCTGAGTCTTCGGCCGCGTTTGGTCGGCGTGCTGGAGCCGTCCAAACTGTATAGAGCATTGCCATTGGTCGTCTGGCCTTGCAACTTCCACCGTTTTATCAAAGCTGGGACAGTCGACTGATCTCGCTTCTCGCAGGCCGCATACTGACTGCCATCACCAGTGGCGATATCGATCAGGACATCAGCTGGGTTCCCGCGCTCAGGAAATGAGAATCCTAGACTCTCAAAGTATTCTTGGCAGTCATGCGAAGCTCCAGAGTAGACGGCATGTCCTTGTGCCAGAAGCAGCAATCGGTCGAAACCGTAGAAGATCTGTTCCCTTGGCTGGTGGATGATGGCGATGGTCGTTACGCCTAACCTGCTGATGGCTCTCAACAGTCGCATGATGCTCGCAGCGCTCGTGGCATCAAGTCCAGAAGTAGGTTCGTCCAAAAAAATCGCCATTGGTGCAGAGGCGAGCTCCATTCCAATATTGACTCGTTTGCGTTGACCTCCTGAGATGACTGGTCGAGTGGCATCCCCAACGCGGGAATGCTGGACGTGAGTGAGCTGAAGGCAGGCCAGAAGAGCGCAGAAGAGCGTCGACGTGCCCTTGGATCTCGCCATCACTCCACGTCGCAGGTAGACGGATGCGAGCTGAGTGTAAAATGTTCTCGCGGACAGTCAACTCGGCGAAGACGATATCATCTTGAGGTACGTAGCCGATAAGCTTTCTGTACCTGGTCATATCTTGTCTGTGTCCGTTGATCTCGATTAAGCCGTGTTTGGCTTGGATCTTGCCCATGAGGACGTTCACGAATGTTGTCTTGCCTGCGCCGCTACCGCCCATGATGCCCCAGCAGCTGCCTCTGGGCATGTGTCCGGTAACATCTGATAGGATCCTCTTGCCGTTCGTTGTTTCGTACGATAAATTCTGATAGTCAAAGCTGAGACCGATGCAGGAGGCTTCCACAGCTTTCCTCACGGATTGAATGAAGCGCTGCATTTCCGGGCTGCTCTGCAAATCGTCCTCGATCTCCTCGCCAAATAGAGTGTTGCTGTCATCCTCCGCGAAGCCATCATAGTGATCCACCCTACCAGAAGCCCTCCTTACGTGCGTTGAGGCAGTCTGTGGCGATGTCAACGACTGACGTTCTGAGGACGATCTACCGGGAGAGTGTATTCTCCCGAGCGCACTCGACGAGCGAGCGGTCTCTGGATCAGTGGTTGATTCCTTGCTTTCGACAGGCGAGCAATCTCTCGGTGTTTTCTTTCTCCACCTCGCGAATATGAATCCTGCTGCGGCCAGCGCAAGCAAGATGGCATCGAGCACTACAGTGAGATATAGTGGCAGCACGACTATCTGTCGCACACTTCCAGCCGGACAAATCGATGCGTATGAGCAGTTGAATGGCTCTTGGCTGCCGCTCGGACAGAATGTGCCTTGATTGCCTTTTCGCCAATATCCGAGGTCAGCAATTGACTCTACGTGTTGTCTGTCCCTCCTGTGGTCTGTGGCGAAGTATATTTCTTACAAAGTATCATCTCTTTCCCGCCAACTGGGCAATAAAAGCCGTTTTCGCAGATCTTCGGCTCCAGATAACCCTGCGGATTACATGTCCTTCTTGCAAGCCGAAGGACTTGACACTCCTCGGTTGGATGGCAGAATTGGGGTGGATGTTCCTCATTTGAGTTGGGACCTATCCGCACTCATTATACCAGTCAGCGGACCCGTCAACTTTCGCGAACGCGGTGAATCTGAACGGTTTGTTTCACTTGACGCACAATGAAATCCCGGCAGACATACATCGTCTTCGTCCACCGAAAGGGAGACCGGCAAGGCTCCAGGTCGGAAACAGCCCGTTTGGGTTTTGTTGAGGGAGTAAGCGAGCCGTGAGAAGTTGAGAGACGCCATGTTGTCATAGACGCCCGCGGCCAGTAATGAAGAGGTCGCATCTTCGAAGAGAGTGGGTGAGGCCAAATCAATGACAGATGATGGAGCTGAAGAGTCCATGGCAGGTAGGGATAGTTGAATGGTCCAGAAACGGACGTGGTTAAGATGCTGTGCTGTTGTAGAGTTGCGAGGCCGAGGAAGCCTGAGATGGAGGAGTGATCTTGATGGCGATTGCCTAGATGCTTCAGTCACGGGAAGTCGCCTTCCTTGGGTGCGATCCGAAATGCCATGGCAAATGCCAACAGATCGGTCCCTAACTCGATGCTTTCGAGATGCAGCCTGTACAACGGAGTGTGCACTTTGCAAAAGGTTCTTCAGTTGTATTCATCTGTTATATTTACAAGCACAAAAATCGAAGACGCTTCGCTGCTCCAAACACTGGGAGAATGCGCACCATTTCTCCGTCGAGGTCGAAACACCTCATCTCATAAGCCAGTCCCAATCCGGCTCGTTGCCTTTTCAGAGTTCAGGAGACTGACCGGCCTCATCCATTTCCTACCAACTCCATGCATGTTCTCTAATAAGTTCGCTTGAAAGGTGGAACGGCCTTGCACTCGGCCTCGTCCAGTGTGTTGGCAACAACAGATCGGTAGCCAATCTCGACTTGGGTGTGTGGCTTCTTCTGCCATGTGAGCGTGTGCTTCATCCAGTTCTCGTCGTCACGGTCGGGGAAATCCTCGCGTGCGTGAGCGCCACGGGACTCCTTGCGGTTGGCGGCAGCTTCGGCGGTCTGGACCGCGCAGGTGAGGAGGTTACGAAGCTCGAGGGTCTCGACGAGATCAGAGTTCCAGATCATGCTGCGGTCCTTGGTGCCGACTTGATCAAACATCTTATCGACCTTGTTGATCCTGGGAATGTGTTAGTCAGGAATACCTCTTCTCGTAGCTCGGTTCACTTACTTCTCAACACCCTCGTCGAGCGATTCCTGAGTCCGGAAGACGGAGACATCAGACTGCATGACCTTTTGCATCTCGCTGCGAATCTCGGCTGTGCTCTTGGCTCCATCAGCGGTGCGAATCTGGTCAACGATAGAAACAGCCTCTGCACCAGCATCGGCAGACACCTCCTTGTGTGGCTTATTAGGCGAGAAGTTGTCGCGGATCGTGTGGCTGACAGCACGGCCGAAAACGATGAGATCGAGGAGAGAGTTGGCACCAAGGCGGTTCGCACCGTGAACGGACACACATGCAGCCTCACCGCAGGCGAAGAGACCTGGCACAACCTTGTCCTTGCCCTGCTCGTCCACAGTGAGGACCTCTCCGGTGTACTTGGTGGGGATACCACCCATGTTGTAGTGCACAGTTGGGAGCACGGGGATTGGCTGCTTGGTGACGTCAACACCGGCGAAGATGGAGGCGGTCTCGGAGATACCTGGGAGACGCTCGTGGAGAACCTCTGGTGGCAAGTGAGAAAGCTGGAGGTAGATGTGGTCCTTGTCCGGGCCAACACCGCGTCCATCACGGATCTCCATGGTCATGCTGCGGGACACGACGTCACGAGATGCTAGGTCCTTGGCAGTGGGTGCATATCGCTCCATGAAGCGCTCACCCTCGCTGTTCAATAGGTAACCACCCTCACCGCGAGAACCCTCGGTGATCAAGCATCCAGCGCCGTAGATACCAGTTGGGTGGAACTGCACGAACTCGAGATCCTGGTTGGGAAGACCGGCACGAGCGACCATGGCCATTCCATCTCCGGTGCAAGTGTGGGCGGATGTGCAAGAGAAGTAAGCGCGACCATATCCACCAGTTGCAAGAACGGTGTGGTGGGAGCGGAAGCGGTGGAGGGTACCATCTTCCTGGTTGTATGCAATCACACCCTTGCACTCACCATCCTCCATGATGAGATCAATGGCGAAGAACTCGATGAAGTAGTTGGTATTGTGCCTGAGCGACTGGCCGTAGAGCGTGTGCAGAAGGGCGTGTCCAGTTCGGTCGGCGGCGGCGCAGCACCGGTATGCCTGACCACCCTTTCCGAATTCCTTGGATTGTCCACCGAAAGCACGCTGGTAGATCTTGCCGTCGTCGGTACGGGAGAATGGGCAGCCGTAGTTCTCGAGCTCGTAGACGGATGCGGGAGCCTCGCGGGTCATGTAGTGGATGGCGTCCTGGTCACCGAGCCAGTCGGAACCCTTGACGGTATCGTACATGTGCCATCTCCAGTCGTCGTCGTGCATGTTTCCCAGCGCCGCATTGATACCTCCCTGAGCGGCCACGGTGTGCGATCGTGTCGGGAAAAGCTTCGATATACATGCTGTGTTGAAGCCGGCCTCGGCGAGACCGAAGGCTGCACGCAGACCGGCACCACCAGCGCCAACGACCAAAGCATCGTACTCGTGGTCAATAATGGGGTATTTGGCGGAGATGGATCCAGAGGCGTGCTTGGCTCGCAGGGGCTGGCTGTTGGTAATGATTTTGTTCGCTCGCGCGGTGGAGGAGAAGTGGCGTGACGAGCGGACGACGCTGCGTCCTGCAAACTGTCTCACGGTGGAGGAGAACATGTTTGCGGTGGATAGACGCTGTGGTCAGAGAGGAGAGGAGTGAAGGTGATGTTTGTCGGTGGTCGAGAGAATTGCCGCTCCGGAGAAAGCAACGATGAAGTCGAGTCTACAGCGTAATGGACTTCGGGGAGGGCCCGTTTACGCCACTTCTCATTGGCTGTCGCCTCCCACTCGAAACCGAGGCAAATGCCGATTTGTTTTCGCCTTGCCGGGGTCCTTGGCTCCTGATTCCGACACCGGGAAGATTATTGTATTGATGAACAACACCACTCTGATCCAACATCAATGCTGTATGAGAACTTCCGTCCCGACCGATCAGTCTCGATCGCACTGTACACACATGACGATCTGGCACCGAGAGAGAACCAGGCCAGTAATAGTTCTCTGGAGTAATAATGCGCAGACACTATTCCATCACTATCGACTGCCTTGACGAAGGGGAGGAAAGACTGACAAGTATTCCACAAGATGAAGCATCGACTGCTTATGCATGACTGAGTCTGAGGTTGCATCAGAACAAACACATGCACATGCACATGCACTTACCCGCATCAACGGCAATACAACCGGAAGCTCTCACACTGAAAGCATTGGAAGGCGTACAGCCGCAACAGCTATCGTACATCTGTAATTGTTTCTCCGTCAACACTGTCTATCAACATTCAAATGTCATCATCTTTCGTCTTCATTCAAACACATCTCTCGATTGGTCTTTGTTCATAAAACACGCACGTCCGAGATGATGCCATCTTTGCTGTTCGCTTTGCCGCTCTTGACGCTTTTGGTCTCCGCCGATATCACGAAACCCGCTTGCTTTGCAAGTTGCCTCCAACAAGAATCCGGCGATCCGTGCAATGGGAAGTCCCTACCGGTTCTGGTGAATTGCTTGAACTACGACTGCACATCAAAAGCAGCACGAAGTCCATATGCCATCACTATCTCGTATGTATGGAATAACAGTCCAGATCACCTGGTAGACGCTGATTATGGACACTTCCAGCCCACGAGCCGAGTACTCCTGCGAGCAACTCGAAGTCCCTCGCTCCGCTATCCCGACACCCCGACTAACAACTTCTGGCACTGGCCAATGCATAACGAATGCCTACGATTTCCAGTCCGTTGTCACAGACTCCGGGAGCCAGAGTTCTGCAACGAGTCCATACCGTCTGGCGCGGTATGAGGACTCGGGATGTCATGGCTCTGCCAGGATGGTCAGCATATACAACTCGAGATCAGCATGCATCTCCGAGAGTGGAAGATGTGCGAGACTGTACTCCCCATCACAGTCGGAAAGCTCTGGTCAGTGCGATCGCGGACATGATGTCGGTGCGTTGCTGACGATCCTACAGTAGCTCCTCGCTACGTTCAAAGCATGTGCTCCAATACTACGATCCCAACTGGCACCTTGGACAGCACTCTGACAATGACTCGCCTTGTCCTCGGTACTGCTGGACCCAATGCGGCATCGAATGGAACGGGAGTGATCACAGCGAATGTCACCACCGCAGACCGACCGCCGAAACCGCTGTTTACTTTTCGGGGAGGAACTCTGGGCGACATGGAGAATCAGAATCCGAGCTTCGCAGCGCTCATCGCGTTGATCGCTGCGTTCTGTATTCTTCAATGAATGCCATTGGGACGGGGCACGGAAGCCCTTTGATGTCTTACGAAGTTGATAATGATGGCGATGATGTGATGATACGCACGATACCAACTCTTTACGATACAGCTACGGATCATTGCTTTATTGCAATGTGTCGCAGACCGGACAATGCTGATAGCCGACGTCGCTCGATAGTTGGAAGGTATAGAATACAAGGGCTCGTGCTCGAACGAACGTCCTTTTGCTACGAAGCAATAGCCATCGTTCATCTTGATCATTGCAAAGTGAAACACTGCTCGCGATGCCGATTTGTGCAAACATTGAAAACTGTTTCTTATACTGTGAACATGGAGACACTGACTTATTCTCAGTAGCCAAACAAAGGCCGCTAGAGACTTGCCCTGGATTTCAATCGTCATATCAGGCTCTCACTTCTACATACATATCTCGGCCCATTCTTGTAAGGCGACCCATCGAACATGGCATGTAAGATGACAGAGCTGGACTTGATACAGGTTTGAGCATGATGCCCTGCCATTAGAGATGATCCGACAGCTGCCGTCTAGGCGCGTATAGAATATCGTCATGGACTACATGATCGCTCTCTGACGCGTCGAGAACCGCATTGGTAGAGCATGCTCCGCAGGTTTGTATGCACATTTGCTACCACCGTCATCATACATTCTACCGCAATGCTACGGTTATTCTCACGATTTGCCCTTCCTATCACCAAATCAAGCGCATCACTAATCTTCAGACCAACGTTCACACCGGCCATTCGCACAATGGCAACAGGTGCGTCCAAACCCGGTAGCGAAAGCGCTCAAGATCGGACCTAACGAGACCGCAAATCAAAAGGCAGGGCAAACAACCACGACCTCAAAGCAACCGACCTCTTCGATGTCTCCCACGTTACCGCTCTCGTCACAGGCGGCGCAACCGGGATTGGCCTCATGATTACCCAAGCTCTTGTCGCCAACGGAGCCAAAGTATGGATCACTGGTCGGCGAGAAGAGACGCTGAAAAAGACGGTGGAGAAGTACAACACTGGTGCGGGCAGCTTGCAGAGCTTGACGGGTGATGTGAGCACCAAAGAAGGATGCTTGAAGCTGGCGGAAGAGATGAAGGAGAAGGAGCCGAAGGGCATTCAGCTGTTGGTGAATAATGCTGGTGTCGCGAGGGACGACGATACCAAGTTCTGTGAGTTCTCTTGAGGTGGGTCGGCATTTGTGCATAAGAAGCTGACACATTCCTCAGCGAGCAATGGAGAGCCGGATATGAGCTCAGCAGAGGTACGCATTGCAACTCCCGAAGACACGTCGCTCACCCAACTAACAGGAATAGGCGATCTCGAAACACTTTCTGCGTTCAGATGGGCAGCAGTGGACCGACACCTTCACGACCAACGTGGCAGCGCAGTACTTCATGAGCAGTGAGTAAACAAGGACCAGGTTGACCGACATGTCGCTAATCAGCTATCTAGTGGCGTTCCTTCCACTTCTCGCGCAGGGAGGTCAGACAACACCAGGCTATTCATCATCTGTCGTCAACGTTTCGAGTATCTCCGGGGCAATGAAAGGATCCAGCATGGGGCAGTTCTCCTACGCGAGCTCCAAAGCCGCTTCCACTCATCTGAGCCGCATGCTGGCCACCACCTTCAAAGACGTCAAGGTCAGAGTTAACGTCATCGCACCAGGAGTGTTCCCTAGGTTTGTCCTCTTTTGATCGCCTTGTTGCCAAATGGCTGATCGTATGCATAGCGAGATGACCGCCGGTGACAGTGGTGAGGACAACAAGTCAGAGCTGGACATGAAATCTTACAACCCGGCCGGGAGGTAAGAGATCAAGCAAACACGTTTTGAAGAGTGACGCTAATACTGTACAGGAAGGGCATGGACACTGACATGGCTGCTACCATTCTGCTACTGGTCGGCAAAGGCGGTGTATTCTACAATGAGCAAATTCTTTATCCCGATGGGGGTATGTGCTTCAACATATGGCTGCACAAATTTCAACTGACAACATCCAGGCAACACGCTCACCGCGCCCTCTCAGAAGTAGAGTCGCAACTCAAATATCCTGCAGCGAAAGTACTCACAATACAGAACATCAGACTACTGCTTCCTATTATGAGAGAAAAGCGAGCCACTTTCAAGTCTTGGTTAGCAATCGCACTGAACAATAGCGAACAATGCACGACAATGGCGTCCCATCTCCCACGCCGCAATGAGTATCCTCCCTTTTGACAACCTGTTTTCCCTACCTCTCCGACCTCGTACCTTCCCGATGCGGCATTTTTCTCGGGCATTGGCGTTGTTCGTTCTGCTGTCAAAGGAGATCTGCCAAACAAAGGCAAGTCCTCTCAACAGAGCCACTGGTCACCAGAAAATCGGTTTGACAATCAATCATACAATCACGCTGCCACCGAGACGATGGTGGACGATCTCGCAGAAACGCTGGAGTCGCCATACTCCACTGCCGACTGGCACGAAGCATATGCGACTGACTATGCGAAGGAACCCCCTACAGCTCTTTCAGGACACATCGCCAACCGAGAAATATTCGCGGCGAGACACGCTGCATACTCTGCACGACTGGCACAAATGCTCGCCAGAAGTGAAGCCCTGGAAGAGATGCGCGACGTTAAATTTGCCGCTGACCGTGCGCTGCAAACCTCCGGGAATAACGAGTCCAGCAACTTCATTGCGAGGGTCCTCAACTTTTTCCTGTCCGCGTGCTTCGTCACCCTCAAAGCACTGTGGAACTTCTGGCCGCTACGATGGACCATCAAGTTCGTGGGCTACGGCTTTGTTGCTTTCATGATACTCGCCACCTTCGCTGGATGGTACCCAAAACAAGGACGTAGCGCTGTCGAATGGATCTGCATGGTCTGGACCACGCTGGTTCGTGCTTTGAGCATGAGGGTGGCCTTCGCTTGGACATGGACCAAAGCAAAGTTCACTTCCAAATGGGCGTACTATTGGGATCGGTTGTTATACAACACTTTTTGGCCATCTTGTCAGGAAAAGTGGAACGCAGCGTACAACTGGGTCCGAGCCTGGGGTCTGTACGTTTTGGCTGGTCTGGTAGTCATATCACTGGCCAACAGAGGTGGTTATATGAGATACTTCAAGCCAGGCCCCGAATCTCAAGAGGATGCGTTTTTCCGTACGGAAATGGAGAAACACAGGAGACTCGTTGCTTCATCCACATCGATGTGGAATGCGAGGCAGGCGGACACGCCGATTGCTCATTTGGAGGCCACGCAGACTGAAACTCAGTGGTCCACCCTTACGACCGGCTGGTTGCTCAGAATTCTCGACGAAACTGGAACTACGGCCTCGCCAACAACCACCGATCTGGATTCATGGTACCGACGTTCATACTGGAAGAAGGGGAACGTCGTCAGCGAGAAGTCGAAACTCACTACGAGCACCTCCCGCGAGAACCGAATGCCCACAACCATCACCGATTGGGCTGACGGCTGGACCGGCTTCGAGACCTGGTCGTCCTTCGATACTGCTACACAGTTCACCCATCTCCCTTCCGCTCCTTCTATCACCGTGGCACCATCGCCGTTGCCGAGCTCAACGCTTGATCGCGATAGCTCGAAGCATGAGGAACTTGCTCAGCGTCAGCCGCCTACCACCACGCTTTCCCTGACTGAAACGACGACGATCTATGGTACCACCACAGGCACCATCACAATAACGGTCGAGGCTGAGGAGGAAGCAACAAAGGCGCAGAAAACGACTGCAACCTCCACTCCAGGTGTATCCACTGCGCCTTCGGTGTCCACTCTTCCTACGACGACCACGACTCTCTTCGAAACCGAGACGCGACACAGAACCACCACCAGCACTCTCACCACCACGATCGAGATTGGTGACGAAGGATGTGGAGAGAAAACGGCGGTGGGAAGTCATCTCACCACCACGATTGGCAAGGACGGATGCGATTCAGCGAAAACCGCGTCCGGAATTGAGACCATCAACCCGGACGTGTGGTTCGGGAGGCATCCTCGCGAAGAGATTTCTCCGACAACGACAGCTCTCTTCCAGACACTGACGCTCCACTCTACTCAAAGTCATACCAAGACCACCGGAATTGCGATCGGCCACGAAGCAAGCCCAGGTGAAATCCATTCATATAGGGACCGACTCACGGACGGAGCGACAATTCTGGAGGAAGGTGACGATGTTCATCTCAACGGCCGGAATCTTGCGGAGGGAGATCTCGCGTACTGCCGCGAATGCCGACAACGTAAGTTCTAAAGTGTATAAGACCTGCAGTGACTCGAGACTGTTCCACGGGAACGCCTGCAGGTCTTGCACTCCATCGGACCCTCATTTTTTGGACTATGGCTGACTTATACACTTCGTTCAGGGCATTGCTGCCGGGTGGTGTGATTGTGAGGAGATCTATTCTCGCGTGGAGTGAGATGAGTCAAGCTGGTCTTGGACGCCTCACGGTATGATTAACTCGACAGTCTCTGATTTGATACAGTCTACACATCGTACAGCAATTGATATTACTCTTGAGCATCTCTCCAGTTCCTGCCAGTCCTTGCATCTCACAAGTGCCACACATGCGTCCCAATCCGGACTTTCCACGCGAACAATGCCCGTGCCATTGGAATGCTTGGCCGCCAATGGCCATTACACTTCTTTGTCATCGACAAAGAAACTCGCCCAGTTCTTCGATGCGCGTGTACCGAGTTGCCCCTTGCGTCGAATTCGACTCTTCCGTCGGCGCAACCGCACGCGCGATCGAGCGAGCAAGGTGGCCACATGTCGACCTCCAAACCCAAGCATGGTCGAGACCACCGACGACGGAACCCGTTGGCCACATTTCTCTCTTCCTACCCTACAATCTGCTACTCCAAAGAAGCGGCAATCCTCCCGAGACTCGACTGCGCCCCACCCCGACGCAACCATGTTTGTCTCCTCCAACGCACCGATCCCATCATCCACTCCTCCTCCCAGCGATGATCCATGCCGCCCAGCGCCTCTTCGACCTAAACTCCGTCCCGAGTCTCCAGGCGAACGCGCCGCCTCTGGAGGCCGCGTCAAAGCCGCTGCCTTTCGAAGGAGTGTACACGAGAACTCCAGGTCCGTGGCGCACAACGAGCGGACCTCCTCGCCATATGGCGGTGGATCGCCGCGGAGAGCCGAGAGTCCAAGGTCTACGCCCGGGACTCCGCTAGGGACACCGCCTCTTCCTTCAGCTTCAGGAGGGACTGCATATGTGTCATCTACGCCGAGGGCGCCGCCGCCCGCTTCACCACTTCCACAAGCGCCGACCGGGAAGACAGAGGATGCCGCATACAGCGAACGACATCGCGTAGCACCGACGCCGCCGAAGCGACCGCCATTGCCGCCTTCGCCGCCAGCCGGAGGGATTGGAGATCGGCCTTCAACGGCGTCGCAATCGAGTTCGCCGTCCAGACCGACGAGAAGGGCGGCCTCGCCACTCAGACAGGTGTTGAGATTCGCGCAGCCAGATACAGGACAGGCGGCGAGGCTGGACGAAAGGATATACGGACCACCGGATTCACAGGTGTCATCTGTGCTTCGGAAGCCAGAATCGCATCCATCGTCGGCCACATCGAATGTCACGACTTCGACATCCCTTCACATTTCCGCACCGATGCCTCTGCTAGGACCAACTTTGTCGACGACTTCGTCGTTTCCCGAAATTTCGAAGCCTTCTCCACTGTCGGAGTCTTCCTTCAATGCCGCAGCCCTACACATGCAACTTCGCCTCGCCGCGCGCGACTCAACGTCCACAGCCTCCTCCGGCGCCGCCTCGACGATGAGCTTGCCAAACATGATCTCTCGAGCGCATACGGCTCCAGCCGGAAAGACCCTTTCACATGCCGCCAGTCTGACCTCATTACGCACGGCGAAGACTGGTATACTAGGAGGAGCCCCGGGCTTAGGCTCAACGTCTAGACCCGGATCGATTCGTAGCGTGAGAACAACTGCAAGCACGAGGTCGACCACGAGTCGCACCGGTGGTCACTCACGCAAAAATTCCGGTCAGTCCATGGACTCGCGACTCACGAGGAAGTTTAAAGGAAACCACTCCAGGTACTCAATGGTATCTTCCGTGCGTGTAGGTCTTCTGGCGGAGCAACAAGCCGCTCAGAAAGCAGCCGCCGCCGCAGCAGGAACAGCCAGCAAACGCATCAGTGGAGACTATGGCGTGAACAAATTTTCGAAGCCCAACACGCCGTTGAAGAAGAAGAAGAAGAAGAAGGGTGAGACGATGAGCATGTTGCTCGAAGACGGATTTTTTCCAATTGAAGAGATTGTGTACGGGACCGTCAAGGAGACGGCCAAGTCAAAAGCGAGATACTCGAGTATGGCGGGATTCAAGTTCAACATGCCACCTAGGCTGAGTTTTGCTGAAGGAGAGTCGTCCTTGTGTGGGCAGGTGGCTGAGGAAGATGAGGATGATGATGATGTAGTCATGGGTGCGCCGCCGAGTAGGAGAAACTCAAAGGCCAGATTTAGCAGGAAGTATGGAGGAATGGGCAAGATGATGCTGTCGCAGATTGAGGAGGGCGATGGGTCCGATCACGGCGAGAAGGCGAGGAACACGTCGTCGGGCGCTGGGCCGAAGATGTTCCCCGGGGGAGGCATACTGAACGCCATCCAGGAGGATTTGACGACGAATGACAATTCCCGCCGACCATCGAGTGTCACGACCATTGTTGCGACGCATATCAAATTGCGAAATGGCTCGGTGGTGACGGTGAGCACGCCTGAAGTCTCCGCATGGACGCTGACGGTGTACCTGCACGGTCCCATCAAGCTGCCCAAGCCTACAATCATGCCGAGAAAGAACTCGGTCGCGACATTGGATCCATTTCAGGATGCGATTGACCGGGTATATCAGGACGCGCTAGCCATTCCTAGACGAAGGAGTGACGATGCCGTGGTGGACGATATCTGCGATTTCTTCTATGAGTACGGGCACGACGTAGTGCGTTTCAAAGAGGATGAATTTTGGTTTGCAGGGGACTTTGAGTTGGACATGGATGCAGATGAGATGAGTCCAGATGATCTTCTCACACCGCCCCTTGAATCGATCATGCCCACGCCGGTGGAGATGATGCTCGCAAACGGTGTAGGGATGGCGAATGGGTGGCCGAATGAGAAAGCTCCGCCGGTGGAGAATGAGGAAACCTTGAGAGCAAGAGGAAAGGCGAGGTTATGGAGGAAGTCGGCCGACTCCTCGCTTGAAAAAGCCGCGTCCGCGTTCGCAACGAGACGGAAGAGTTCGGCAGTGGTAGGCAATGTCTTCATGGCGCAATCGGCAAATGAGCGTCACATGTCGTCCGTCTCTGCGACACTGCCTCTACTCCCGGCTCCTGAGGCGACCATGTTGGCGCCCCTGGTCACTCCGGCCATGTCGCAAGATGCCAGCTCCAGTCGTTCACCACGACGATCCGAGCTTTCGCAATCTACCAGCACCAGCCAGACGCTTCGACCAAGCGCGAGTACGAGGAGGAAGCCAATGGATGGCGCCACTACTGCCCATAGTTCAACGTCTGGCGATGTCAAGGAGCTCGACGCGGATTCGACATGGGTGGGACCTGGAGCAGCAGCGTCATCGGACCAGACGTCGTCGATGGCGAGCAAGATCGAAGGACAGTCGATCAACAAGACTGGAAGGAAGGGGCTCTCCAGGATGAGGAGGTTTGTGGCCTCGGCTCAGTCAATGCTGGGATCAGTCGAGGCGGTCGACAAGCAGTAATAACGAGGACGATGCGAGGGGTTTGTGGGCTGGTATGGACTAGAGTCGGTCCTCTGCAGCTCCGGCTGATGCTGGTCGATGATGATAAGGTAGTTCAGACCTGGAAGAAGGGATCAGTCTCCTGAAATACGAAGGGCTGTATCAAAAGCCCTCGCGGGGCAGGGGGTATGACGCTAATCCCCGACCCCGGTATTGCTTTGCTCCTGCGTCGACCTCACCCACGATAGACCGTGTTATCGCTCCCTCGCTGAACGACCTGTAGACAGAATCATCGCTTTCAAGGGTTTGCCGTGCTCAATTCCGGAGTGTGTTGTAAGGCTGTCCCGTAAATCCAGACTTGTGATTTAGGCTTGGCGCACATTTCCAGGTTCAGGCGCAAGGACCACCGGCGAGGACTTTTGATACAGACCTTCGTAGAAGCGTGAATCTCCAATCCAGCCCTGCGGACACACCGATGGAGTGGAACGCGTCATGGCCCTGCCCGTCGTCTGGTACATATTCGATGTGCCCTGGGAGTCGACCTGGGTGGGTGGTTCGCACCCATGCGATGGCGGCCTCTAGCATGCTGCACTCAGCGCGGAGATGGGCTTGTGGACGCCGTTCATGCAAGTCATCGCTTCCAGATATATTGCGACCATTCGTCATGAAGAGCCGGGGGATGCCTCAGGATGCCTGTTGCATGCAGTGCAGACCAGGTCATTCGAAGGAGAAGGAGCGGAGCCGAGCAGGCCAGGCCAGGCCAGGCCAGGCCGGGCGAGATACACGAGGGTAGAGGAGTGTTGAGCACGGGATGGTGGAGATGGGCGTGAATGTGCCCCGGTCGAGTCGAGTCGAGTCGAGTCGAGGTCTGGTCTGGGTCTGGTCTGGCCGTAGCATCCGGGCTAACCCGGCGTACAGTGCAGACCACTGTCCCAGGCAAACATGGTCGTCGCGCGTGCTGGTGAATGCCCGTGCTGTGGGCTGACCACGCCCGCATGGGGGCCGTCCATCATTGGCTGCCTCACCCCCAAGGTACCCCAGGCCATCATGGCACTGGAGTGTCGCGATTTCCCCGTCAGATCTGTGATCACCCACCCACACACACACACACACACGCACGCACTGGGACCAGCATCCTGTGATTCCTTCGTTTGGTAATGTGTGCGCTGGCATGGCATGGCATGGCATGGGCATGGCATAGCATGGCATGTCGACGATGACTCCACTCGTTGGTTATAGTTTACTCGAACTGCACTGTACTGCACTGTACTGCACTGCAACTGCACTGCACTGTGGAAACAACGCACATAAAGACTCTGCTTCATCCCCGCCTCACTCTGCTCTTCCTCGAACCAGTGCATCTCTCTCACTGTCATTGTCATCCTCACCATCGACAACGATACCTCCACCAACACACAACAGGGTCATGGCTGACCGCAGCGCCTTTCCCACTGCCGCCGCATCCATCCATCTCGACTACTGGCCCATCGCTCAGCTGGACCCGGCTCTATACCAGAAACCGAGTTATTACTTTGGCGGCAACGACAACACGCCACGAACCGTGCACACGCCTCTGACGAATCTCGACTTGCCTCTTGACGATTTCAAGCCTTCTGCTGTAGGACACTCCACCGACCAGGCTGGCTCTGTTCACTGACAATAGCAGGATCAAGATGGCGCGAGCGACCACTTCTCGCCCATCCCGATGACCCGTTTGGCTTCACGTTCAACTCCGACCGGACATCACCATATCCTCCCATCGTCGAATCAACCTCGGCTCTCCACCAACCACGAGAGGCTCGGCAAGCGGGAGTTCCATCACGTCGACATGGAGCACTCTCACAGCTATACCTACGGCTCCATCTCAACCTCCCACGACACCACTCATGTCGACAACGTTCGTGTATTTGAACCCGCCGACTTTTGCTTCAAGCTCTCGCGCGATGCTGCCCGGAAAAAGCAGCGATTAGATGACGGTAGCCGTGGCGAGAGCTCGCTCTCACCCGCTCAAGTCCACCCGACCTCACTGGTGTCGCCCAATTCGGGCACGGGTATGACGACGACGTCACGCCTGTCACCGCCGGACTCTTCCTTCTCTTCGACAGGTAGTGAAGGAATGAGTCGAGAGTGTAGTCTGACCAGTGCTTCTACAGTGACGACGGACACTCACGACATGATGCGCGTTGAGTCCAGCTTCTCGTCTGGTTCGCCCTTTTATCCTATCGAATCTTCATTCGTCGCATCAACACAGCACATGATAGGAACGCCGACCAGTAGCTCGGCTATGGTTGGCGTCGTGGATGATTGTGCAAACCATCATCTATTAGGCAGTATGGGCTATGGCTTTGGTGATGAGAACTTTTCCTTCTCCGTTCCTGCTTTCTCCGGTAAAGAATGTCACGAAGCATTTCGCTTGGAGGAGATGAGTCGAACTTGCTCGGCCGACAGCAACTCATTATCCGAATCGTCCGGGATCAAGGCTTCGGAGCGACGACGCAAACACATTGCAAATGCACGCCAGTCGATCGCTCCCAAATGTCTGCCAAAGGTATGATGATGAGAACAAGCTCAGCACACCCTCCGCCGATAAATGCCATTTGCTAACATTTTCCAGCGCTTGCCTACGACAACAGCAAAGCCCGCCAACTCTTCACCACCAAAAGCTCGCCACTCCACCGCAGCAACATCGACTGCCAACTCGAAACCCAAGCAACTCATCTCAAAAACGCCTTACGTCCGCCCGACGCACGCCAAACTCCACTGCGATCAATGTGATGAATTCCCTCTCGGTTTCCGCGGCGAACACGAACTTCGCCGCCACCATGACCGTGCTCACGCCCGTCGGCGTCGGGTTTGGATTTGCGTCGACCCAATGATGGCGGAGGAATCGACGTCACCTCACGCTTTGCCTAAAGGAATCAAGTCAGAAGACCATGCACCACGTCCGACGAAACCCTTATCGTCATGCAAACAATGCAAGCAACGCAAGACGTACAACGTGTACTACAACGCAGCAGCACATCTGCGACGAGCGCATTTCTGTCCACGAAAACGGGGTCGGCGCGCCAAGGGCGAGGACGTAAGGGAGCGGAGAGCGGGCAAGGCGGGTGGGGACTGGCCGAAGATCGAGTGGTTGAAGCGGGAAGGCTGGTTGAAGGAGGTCATTGTCGATGGGAGCCAGCGGGAACCGATGGACGGCGAGGCTGACGAGGATGAGCTTTCGACTCCGGCGGGCCATCTCGAAAAGGTGCAGACGGAATCGGCGCAAATGCATCCACATGACCCTGCGCCGTATCTACCGTCTCAGCATGAGGCTTTCGCGCCACAGTCACTTGGCTTTCAACCACCGGCCTACGACATGGCCTATACCTACGACTCCCACCCTGCGATGCAGACGATGCATTGGCCGCAGCACCCAGCCGCTGGATACACCGCGCCGATGATGCAGCACACCGTCTCCGCGCCTGCGACCTATCCCGCTTTGGCTTATCATGGACAGTGGTAGAATGGGGAGGAAGCGCTCAGGGTGGATGTGGCTGGACCTGTCTGCTACGTAATCTTTCTATGCTGTGTACTAGTAGTGATCAGAATTGGAAAGCTGTATATATAGTGAGTGACTGCACATATCTTGAACGATTTGTTCGATACCCAACCGTCAATCTCCTTTCTTCCAAAGCTAGTCGTATCCTCTCACAAGTCTTGTCTCTCGATGCCTATCCCTGTGCAAGGAGAAAGTTGGACCATCCCCTGTGCAAGGAGGAAGTGGGACCATCACAAAGTTGGGAATGACAGGGAATAAGACCAGTTTAGATTCTCAGGCAGCTCTCAGGCATCACATGTGGTCCAACTTGCCTCTCTTTGTACAAGTTTATGCGCCTCGACATGTGGTTGGTCAGCCGGGCTTTGACGCTAGCTGATGTTCGCAGATTGGAATACCTACCACTTCCACCACCCATTTACCCGCAAAAACGACCGAGATCTTCGTGCCTCAGGCATGAAGAATTGATGTTCCGCGCCCTCTACCATTCAACAATGCGAGTACAGTCCAAACGCAGAAGACCACGTGCCGCTGTCGGGCTTGCGCTGACGACCAGTCGACCGACGACTTGACTGAAATCGCTGGCTTCATGTCCGGATGTGAGAAGAGGGAGATGGTCAGAATTCAGACTGGTATGCACATGAAACATCGATTTTGATTTCGTCGTGATCATTTAACCCAAGGTTACATCGTCTCGTACTGTTCCCTTGACTTCTATGTAGCTCGCTCGCTCAATTGTGGGGTGGGGGGGGTATCATCGCTAAAATCAAATGTCCACATCAAATCAATCAATCGATCGACTCGAGATCCTCGCTCTCCTCCTCACAACTCATCGTCCACCCTCTCATCCGCAGCTTTGCCGCCTCGTCTGAATCCAGCGACAAGACCTCGTAATACCTCCCTCTCCCCTTCCAACCCTACCACCCGTCCCTCCAATTCCGCAATCCGCCGCTCCTTTCCCTGCAGCGCCGCACGAGCAATCTCTCGGCCTTTGATGACGCCTTGATGCCGGAGGTCGTGGTTTGCGAGAATGTCGTGAATGGCGGAGATTTTATCTGCAGGGAGCGTGGAGAGAAGTGGGAGGATCTGGGTTGTTAGGAATGGAGTCGTGGATGGTGAGGCGGTTGAATCAAGGGAGGGCATGTGGATCGGCTGTTGGTGGGAGTGCGGTGTTTCTAGAGGTCCATTCTTGGATCGTGCTGGTGGTTCGATGTCGAGAGTAGATTGCTGGCCGAGCGTGGAGTTGCTGGCCTGTTGGGGTGTTTGTGTTGGCGGTTTGGATGGTGTGCCAAAGTACTCCCCCAAGGACTTCTGCGCTGAGCTTCTCGGGGTCGACGTGCTGGTGTCAGACTCGCTGAGCCATGGCAACTTTCTCGAAGTTCGGCCAGTCGTGCCCGGAGTTGCGTACACGCCTGTCTTGACAGCTTTGTGCGGCGTTTCCAGGCTATCTGCGACACGAGCCAGCTCTGCTTCTTCGTTGCCGTTCAAATCCCAGTCGTCGTCGCTGACGTCCAGACTGGCTTCGTGGGATGTCCTCTTTGTACCAGTCCTGACAGGTGAAGGAGATGGCGTTGGTGTTGGCGAATCCTCCCTCACCACGACGTGTCTCTTCGCCTCCACGCCTCTCCCAGCCGCCCATCCTTCCTGCGCTCCCGTCGTATTCCTCAGCGGCTCGTTCCGACTGTTGCTCAGCACTGCCGCTGCTTCCCTTGGCTTCGCATCTTCATTCCAGAGAAAGAAGCCACATCGAGCTGGTTCCGTCTGTTGGCATGTATAGAACCAGCGACCTTTGTTGCCGCCCTCTTTCTTGACTTGGAAGCGCACAGCAGGTAGTCGTGGCGTGCAATTACATAGCCAGAATCCATGCTCAAATAGGCCTTTCGGTTGAGTATTGTTGCTGATTTCTCCTCGTCCGCGGCCGCGCCCTCGTGAACCGCCTCGTCCGGACCATACTCCGCTGCGACCTCCACCGCGGTTGCTGCTATTGTAGCGACCTCGTTGCATGTTCGGCAGTGATGCGTGGCGTTGGTATATTCGATGCGCTGCGACCTGAAGGTCGCAGCCTGAGTGGGAGTGATGACGGAACAAAGAAATAGCGTCGTGAAGGGAGGCTGGACATGCAGGTGGTGGACAGCTCCAAACTCTTAATGACGCTAGCGCACTACCTTAAATGCAGCCCTATCTCACTTCGGGAACTTCTCTTCGGGACAAAGGTCCAGACACGAGCAGGATAAGAGTGGAAGCTCGGCTAGACGAACGCCCTGCCTTCTTACGCTGCTAGACGCGGCTACTTCTCGATTCTAGCATATCGCTGGCCTGAGGAGAGTACGTTGGCTCAGACGTGCGCTCGCGTCCAGCCAGCAGATGCAACTAGCTTCACAGTCGAATTATAAGTCTACAACTCTCTTCACGGCACAGACTCTGGAGAACGGCGGGGACAATCGTCAGACATGCTGATAGAGACGAGTCGACTCATCGTCATAATCAAGCCTCTCAAAATCGAGACATCCCCTCAGGTCAATGCCTGGTCAATCCTCCACACTCTTCCCAACTGCCTCCGGATCTTTTGCGGCTTGGTCTTGTGTCTTCTCTTCCACTCCGTCTTCCTTCACCGAAGCCTTCTCCGCGGACGGCTCATCATCAACAATCTTCAATCCCTCCACGCCTTTCGTCGCGGAGCTGTCTTTGCCCGTGTTTTCATGCTCCTCCTGTGCCTTGTCTTGCTCGTCATCCTCACGCTTCACCTCGGCCAACAAATTCTGAATTTCGACCTGCTTGGTTTCCTCAGGTGTTGCATCAATGTTTTGGCGCTCGCGCGGCTGCTGCTCCTTCTTCTTCTTCTCCTCCTCCTCCTCCGCCGCGGTCTGTGTAGAATCCTCGCCCTTGAACTTTATCGTGCGTGAAGTGGGAGAAGTGATCGTCTTCTCGGCTTCGTCTTTCGTCTCCGCTGCAACGTCCGTCGCCACGGTGATGCTTGCTTTTTTCTCCTCAACTAATGAGTTCATGGTCCCCGGCTCGGCTTTAGCTTCATCCGCCTTGGTATCATCCGCCTTTGCATCCTCCAGCTTCGTGTCCTCGGCCACAGCCGTGTTTTGCTGTGTCTTGTCCTCCATCCTGGCCTTCTCCTCCATCTTGGCCTTCTCCTCCATCTTGGCGTTCTCCTGCATCTTGGCCTCATCCCTCTCCTTCGCTGCCTTGTCCTTCTTCGCCTGTGCCATCGCAGCAATCTCCGCAGCGCCTGGCAGCGCGATCCTCTCCCGCTCCGTACCCTTATCCGCCGCCTTCTTCTCCTCCGCCGCCGCTTTGGCCGCAGCGACCGGCCCGGCGTTATGTGAGAGCGGTGGAGCGGTATTGATTCCCACCGGACCGCCAGCGGGCGCAGGAGCGTTGTGCGCCGGCACCGGCCCAATGTTCTCTTTCAGCTCCCCGAACTCGTTCCATTCTTCGACTTCGTCAATGTCCTGTTGGATCACGATCACCCGTCAGCCACGACCATCTCTAGTGCAGATCTCGACGACCTAAAAAAGGCGTCGTCTGCTGTAATTCAATACGCACATACTCCGATAATGTATCCCTCCTTCACCAAGCCCGGCAACTTTTTCTTGGCTCCTCCTCGTCTCTGCCACAGTCTCCTGGCCTGCTCATCCGTTGCGAGATCGATAGCTTGAAACGGGATGCGGTTGGCTTTGAGGATTGTTTCCATGCGTGAGGTGGCGGTGATGATGTGTGAGGAACCAGCAGTGAGAGAGGTGTAGAGGAACAGACGGGGGTCTTTCTCAAGAGCGCGGAGGTTGTGAGGGTCGGAGGTGGAGGGAGGGGTTGGGTCGGCCATGGTGCAGGTGGAACGATGAGGGTGGAAGAACGCGGAGAGTATACCCAAGCGAAGTGGAGTAGGAGCCAGCTGAACAGATGTATGGAAGTGCTGATGTATGAGGAAAGTCAGGAGAGCAGAGCAATTGAGGGAAGGTGCGATGCCTTCCTGTTTGGTGCCATAGCTTCATGCTAGCTAGCTCCGAGCTAGCCTGGACGGCTGCAGCCAGACCCTCGTCCCAGACAGGTGAGCAACGACATCATGAGGTGTTTAGCCTTGGTGAATTTCTCGAGACGACAGAGGAGTGAATACGCCTCCCAGATATGCGTCCAGAGGAGATCATCATAGCATATGTCTACACAGAGCTGAGCGTGCTATTCGAAGGTCCTTCGAATCTCGTCCCGTGATGATTGCCACAGCAAAAAGCCGACACACGCATGCGCAGAACATGCAGCACAAAAGGAAAAACTACACAGGACGGCAATTCCACTTGCAGCGTCCGTGGTTGGGAGTCGCTCCCGGGTATATCTCATGCAATCGTAATTCCCATCCAACGCCCTTTGCTTCAATACCTCACTATGCTCTTCCACGCCTTGGCCAGACCCCTCTTCCTCGACTTCTCCGAGACGGCGAAAGCTCCCTTCGCTCCTGTGTGATCCTCGCAGACTGGTAACGGATCCAGCGTGAGTGGATCCTCACCCACTTCAACCCCAGACGCCGCGCTGCGTGCAAGAGAGTACAGCTTCTCCTCGGGCGCGCGTAGGTCCTGTCGGGTGAGAGAGAGCTTGAGCGTCATTTCCCGGTTGACAGAGTATTCGGGCGTGAGACTGCGAATGCTGCTGTTGTGGACCTTGGTGAGGTGGATAGGGATAGCAACGCCGGAGTCCATGGAGATTTTGTGGCGAAAGGAGAAAGTTTGATGGGTCTCCGGATCGGCGGTAGGCGTCAAGGGATCATCGTTGTAGTCGTCGGACTGATCCTCATCTTGATCACTTTGGCCATCGTTGTCTTCAGCGCTGCCAGACAACGATAGCTCACCTACTTCACTCTCGATACTTTGGTCGGACTTCGAGTCAGCAGACGTAGAGCGTTGATCGGTAGTGACGTTGACGGGAAATCCGAACTCCAACGCCTCATCAAATTTCTCGGGCGACATGATGCATTCGCGAAGCTGAGAGCGGGCGTCGAAGTCGGTGTAATGCTTCGGTGCGGACGGCATAGGTGGGGCTTGGAAATCGTCCAAGATCCGGATGACTGGCAATGGGGGCATGATTGGCATGAGTCGTGGCGGCGGTAACGGCAGAGGTGCCAGCATTGATGTAAACCTTCTCCGACGGTAAGATCCCTCGCGAGGGTGTGTGCGGGACTCAAGGATGGGTGGAAGCGGGTGCGGGCCAGAGCTGACGGACGGTGTGATGGAAGCCTTCCGTTCATTGCAGTCGTCCACACAAGGGACACCGTCGTTGCTGACAGTGTCGCTGTCGTACGTCATGTCGTCGAGAAGTTCGAGCTCGCGATCGGCCCAGTCTTTCTCCATCGTCATGTCTCGGCTGGGATTGTTGGTCGAGGCAGCAGGCCGAGTGGTTCCCACGAGCACACAGCTCAAGTCGAGCACGCGTTCGGAGCTTGCAGTGAGAAGCGCTAGCTCCTCGAGGTTGAAATGAGCGCGCTTGACTTTGTCTGGCAAGGCTCGGAAACGAAGAGCTTCGTCGACGTTGAGCTCGGCGGCCGCGCGAGCTGGAGACGTTCTGATCGACGAGAAACCTGAAGACAAAGTACCAAATGAATGCGAGGTGCTTGGTCTGATCATATCGCCAATGGAGGGCCGGGAAGGTGCCAACAAGGTCTCTCGTGCGGGTTTGCTCGAGTGCCTCTTATGCCTTTGGGCCACGGCATCCTGAGCAATGCGTAGTCGTTCCAACGAGCTAAAGTATTTTTGCCTGTTCGAGAACGTCAGCGGTCGTGTTCGAGCAACTGGAGTATGCAATGCAAGTGGCGTCATATTGGACTCGTCAGGCTTGTGAAAAAAAAAAAAAAAAGGCGGTCCCATGTTGTTGACTGATGTAGGACAGGCTGAGAGTCATGGGCCTGGAGAAGCTCAGGCGTGCCGCACCGCGAAGCTTTGATGGCGTCAAGTTCGGAGGCGCCGCTGAAGACAATCGAGAAAGGGAGCAAGAGCGTCGCGTCGAGAACATCGATGGCACACTTACTGAATGGCAGGCGGTAGAGCATCGTACTCTTGCGGTGTGATGGTCATGGTCCGCGAAATTGTGCCGGGCGAGTCGGCGGTCGCGGTATGCAACGACGAGGTCGAAGAGGATGGTGAAGTGCGGGACGATGCGGTGGATCGCTGCGACCACGAAGATGTCGACGTGCTTGAGGTGGTGGAGGGCAAGGATAGCAAAGATGGTCGCTCGGACAGATGAGCAGTTGCGACGGAGGTGCCGTCTGCAAGGGCGGCCGAGCGAAGTGGTGGTGATGAAGAGACGACCGCTTCATGCGGAGAGCGATCGTACGGCACAATAATCGGGTGCATCCTGATTATGAAGTGAGAAGTGCGCCTGCGGAGTCGTCGGCGGCGGCTTGGAATGGATGGATGGATGGATGGATTATGAATTAGGCAAACGGCACAGTTTGTCGAGGAAGGATTCGAAGGTGACCACCTAATAACTTACGTTGACAAAAGGGCAAAGGCTGGTCGCGTTTCCAAGCCACGACAGGCGGGAACAGCAGGAGATCAAACTGCAAGGTATTCTGGCTCGCCGGCATGGATGCCAGGTGCCCTCGGGCCTGATTGACGCTCACACGGAAGCCACCCCATACCATTGCAGCCTTCCATAACTCACTCTCCCGACTCTCCCCTGCTCGCGACTACTTGATGCTGCACTGCACTGTACTCCGCCCTGCGGGTGATGGGGAGTGGTCACTGTCGCCGGCGTCCGCGACCTCGAGGTCAGACTTTTTATCCCTTCAAGTGGTAGGAATCCCGATCAGGCATGTCCGACGTCACCAGTTGTGTTGTCTCCCATCTACCTAAGTACTAGTACACACCAAAGGTATACTACTAGCACTCCTCGCGCACATGGACCTCCGCAGCCCCGTGTGACACGACGCGTGGACCACCGTGAGCGCATGCGTGCGTGCCTTTGGATTTCTGTCACACTCGAGACGCATGCTCTATACGCTATACGGTACTGGCGGTGTCGACTTCACGCCGTAATAATAATGGAGCGGAAGTCGCGGCCGCGGGACTCAGCCTGGAGGAAACTCCCTGGTCGAGGGACGGGCATTGACAGCGTCGATCATTGATACCTGGTCCGTTTTAAAAATGTACCTTAGCGCTGCAGATATTGCTGGCATTTGGGCAATGGGCGTCTCGTTAGTAGGTCCGTCTCCATATCACCTTGCATCGAAAAGTGTCGATACGTCGAAGTTGATGAGACACGGTTCGACTGTGGATGAAAGACGGCCGGTCCGTCATCATACCCAACGACTGTTTTGTGCCAGGTTGCCACGCGGAGGAACCCTGCACGAGCTGAGTCTTGACTGGCACAGCCCGGCCAAGCTCATCATCACAATTCATCACAACGGATTTGGCACGGTCATATCAAGGGCTTGGCCACAGTAAGCCGTGGCGGTGAGGCAAGAAACCGACACTTGGATCACAAACGCTCAATGTGGTGACATTGCCGATAGCGAGGAAGAAAAAACAAAACCGCGGTCCCGCATGATTCAATCATTCAATTGGCTCCATCAGCGCGCGCAAACGACCTGCGGTGCGACGTGTAGAATATACTGCGGCATGGGGATGCTGAAACTCCGAGCCGATGTCTGATTTCTGTGCCGCGGATGACCGTTGTCAGACGAATGATCGGTTTCGCGACATTGGCGACAGGTGACTCGTCGCGCAGTCTAGCAAATGCTCCATTGTTTGTTTCGTCCTTGATGGCGGCGGTGACCACGCGGGTCCGCAATGTGCATGCATGCGGGTGCAAAAATTGAAGAGGCCGGTACAGTACCTGCATCAATAAATCAGCTCGTCTGCAAGCCCATATCATCCAGCAAATCAGGACAGTCGCTACCCGAGGAGTCCTTCCGTTGAAGATCGACCGAACGAAACCTCCCTGGCGCTGGTTTTGAGCCTCATATTCTCGTTGAGTCAACCCAAGGTCAGGCGGTGTGAAGATGTGATGTGTTGAAAAGGATCACGGCCGGCGTGAACCCTCTCGCCTCGCCGCTACCGTTTGACGGTCAATGCTCCACTATAAAGACATTGCGAACAATCTCTAGCGACGCGCAAGAATTCCTCCGAGCTCTCACGACCGGAAATGTAATGGCGATTGTGAGACTGAAGAAATGCATCGGTCCCTTGCCGATCTGGAAATGTTTCCCCGTAAGGCGGAGGATCAGTTTGCCGACTTCACTCTACACCTTTGCACCATCGTTCGAGGAGGACGTCTCTGTTCCAACCCAGGAATCAGAGACGCACTTCCCAAGTCGCCGGTCTTTTGCCGGGGGACTGGCCCAGCCGGCTGGTACGATGAGAGACGGAGTTTCCCGACCACACGATCTCCAGAGTCTCGGATCCTGGACACCAGGCTTCCAGCAGTTGTGACTACTGACTTCAGAGCAAGACCAACCAGGCAAGGAACATGCAATCGCCTTGTGGGGTGTGATGAACGTGGCAGACGTTGAGTCGTTCGATGGCCTCGATCACCAGGATCAACGACGTCCTCGGACGGATCGCTTGTCCTGAAAAAGTCCCCGGAACAACGAATGTCAACAAGGACGGACGTTGTTCCAAAGATGGGGAACATGCAGGACGTCCACAAGGACGGACGTTGTTGAATAGCGAGTTGGACATGCAGTGTGTCAACAAGGACGGACGTTGTTGATAGCGAGCCGAACATGCACGACGCCAACAGGGAAGAACGTTGTTCGACGAAAGCTCGGGAACATGCACGAGATCAACAGGGAAGGACGTTGTTTACGACGAAGCTCGTGAATCGCACGATACCAGCAAGGACGGACGTTGTTGCAAAGCTGGCGAGCACGTTCCATCTTTTCGACCGAACTCGCGGCCAATGCGATGTGAAAGCAAATTGCGTGGACGGGTTGGAAGCTGGGATGTCCATGCACACCGTATGGGATATGGCGAAGTTGCTCTCTACTGCGACGTTTCGTCTCGATGCCGCATCCTGGGGATCATGGTAGGGTGGAGCTTTGCTATCCCTTGAGCATCGTAAACATAGGGCTGATAAAACAATGATCGAAGTATCCGTCCTCCAACACGGCGCACGATGCTGGTCGCATATGATGAAGAGGGCGTCAATTGTGGCAACGGTCGTGGGAAATGCCGTCGGAGAATCGTCGCTTTTATGCAGACAATTGTCATTGTTCAAAGTCATAGACCAGCCGGCTTGCCCGAACGCAGGTGGACCCAATCATAGCTTCGACCATGATCTTGAGCGATGCCGACGAGTTTGAGAGCGGGCGAATTTCGCAGGGTTTCGTAATACGCTCCTCTCATCGTCACCGGCATGGCACTCGCTGTACACACAACGTGAGACGTCAATTAGTGGAACTGTAACGCATCGTTCTGATATCCAAGTGTATCGTCTGCATCATGATCTCTCCACACCGTAGCAACTCTTCCCACATCCCCCCCACCTATATCCAACACCTAAATTCCTCCCCCTTCAACCCAACCCTCACCCTTGACTCCAGTCTCTCAAACCTCATCATCCGGCAGCGCATACCAATACTCATCCCCCACTCCCTCTCGTCCCGGCACCGGCCTCGCAGACCACTCATCTCCACCCCTCTCACTCGCCTCCAACGCCTCCCAGTCGACGTCCTCCCACCTCAAATTCAGCATCCTCAACCTCGTGCCCCAGTCTTCCATCATCTCCACCAGCCGCGCCGTGTCCTTGGTGATGGGCTGTTGGTTGAGCAGCATGAGTAAGCCATCGAGCCATTCGCTCGCGAGACTGGTGGTGGAAGGGAAGAGTTCGAGGAGGATTTCTTCCTCGTTGGCGTGATTGCTGGTGAGGGAGTTGGCCGGAGCGCGAGGACGCGTACCAGTGTTGCCGAGGATGGTGATTTTCGTGTTGGTCGTTTGGACGGTGGACGAAGCTTCGAGTCCCGAGCCGTTTCTGAGGGTGGAGGAGCTTTCGCTGTTGGGGATATTGATGATGGGTGGTTCAGAGGCGGACACGTTGCTGTCGACCGAGGTGACGGTGTTGAGGTCGATTTTGGTGGGCAGGTCGGCGAGCGGAGGTTCGTCGTCGCCTTTGGAGGAGTAGTTCTGGTAGTGTAGCCATCTTCGATTGTGACTCAGACGAACGTATCGCCAGGACGCCTCCTCGGACGCAGGAACGGGAAACCAGGACCCTTGAAGCATACATCGGATGCGCTGCTCCTTCATGAACTGCAGACTTTCGTGATGCAGCTGTTCGCGGACCTGTACCAAATGTGGACCCCAGGCGTCCTGGTAGACTTCTGCGAGACTGTCCATCTGCCACTGTCGTGCAGTCTCGAGATCGACCACCCGAAGCTCTTCCTCGACTTTGGCAATGTCCGCTTTGCGAGGCGCAAAGCCAACAATGTGCTCAATGGTGATCCGCACTACCTCCTCAATCTTGAAAAAGTCTTCCTCCTGCGCGCCCGAATCTTTCCAAATGCGGAAGAATGTGTGAAGTCCTGCGGTGTGCAGACGACCCCATTGTAGAAGAAGCGGCTTGTAAAGCTTGTCCACGTTTTGATCAATCCGTTCGTCAATGGTCCAGCCCATGGCCGTCGAATCGTCAATCTCAAAGTGCTCGTACAAGATCAAGGTCACGCTCAAGCTCGCGCGCGCAACTGGGCAGCGCTGCTCGGGAGGTTGCGAAGCCTGTTCGGTCAAAGTCTTGACATATGTCTCTTCATTCCTCCGCGCATATTCGACCAAGTCCATCATACCCAGATATCCCGTCTCTTCAAATTCCCAAGCTGGAGACTCAGTCTCAAATCCTAGTCTCCTCCACTTTTCTGGGTGATGTTTCTTGACCTTGCCACCGTTGATCCCTGTCATAGGCGTATATGGGTCTGGTTTACTCAACAGATGTATAGTCTTCAATGCTCGTTTATGTTCCGGCAGGTCCAACTTCACCGCCACATCCCTCCACTTCCTCAGCAATACTTGCGTCAAGCTCTGAAACTCCAAAATAGCCGATGCCAACGGGCTGTCCACGTAGTGTGCTGCATCTCCTCGCATGAGGATTCCAACTCCTCCAATAACTCCCAGATCCTGCAGTCTCTTGACAAACTTCGGCCACTCGTGCTCTCCTCCATTGAAGATGGCGTCTCGCATCAGCGCGTTCACCAATTGCAAGGCATTGGCGCAGAGGGTGTGGTCGGAAGCGCTCAATCGTTGAACGAGAGACTCGAGAAACTCCGGGTGCAGGTCAAGAGCCGGTTTAATCGCGCGGAAGCCGTAGACCACAGAATCTTCCTGCTGCGTGGAAGTCACCGGACGGGAGACGACCAAGACGAGGAGGGTAAGGGCGTTCCGGACGATGTTGACGAGGGGTTGGTGGATCGAGAGGGAGACGGCCTACATCGAATATGTCAGAGTCTGCGAGAGTGTTCCTACATCCTTTCATTATCCCATCATTCGTCCCATACATCATGATCCCATTCTGTTCGCTTCACGCTCTTTCAATTCCCAAGGATTGACCCACCTTCTCCAATACCACCTCATCACAGCACTCCCATCCCATATCCAACTCCAGCAATGCATCCAAGCTCCCCAGCGCATACGCCTGCATATTCCCAGTCGTCTCCAACACCGCGTCTCTTAAAGCCGGTAGGCCACCCGCGCGAATGAAGGCGTCCGCAAAGGACGGATCGCCGAGGAGCCCTTTGAGCTTGAAGACGGCGTATTTGCGCGCGGAGTCGGAGTCCGCGACCAGGCCCGCGACCAGGGTGGTGACGTCTGGCGGTTCGTCCATGGTCGGTGACTTGTGAAGCCTGAGCCCGGTGCGACGTGGTTGTGGTGTGGTTAGAAATGGGAGATCGACGGGTTTCTAGTTTTTGAGAGAGCTGGGCTGTCCGGCCGAGGCTTCTTCACTCGAGCCCTGCGCGACCTTACAGATGATGGCGAAATATACTGAGGAGAGGATCAATGGCAGATGTCGAAACATGGTCGTGTAGAGGATCGCAAGGACAGAGAGGTCGAACCGAATGCGCGGACGGGAAGGTCAACGAGGAGTTTGGCTTCTGACTCGCGGGCTCATCTTAAAGCCATCTAGCGGACGGGAGAGATACGAATGATGAGGAACGAAGCAACTCGAAAGACGAGAGCTTTGTGTGTTTAGTCAAGATGACGAAGATCACCAGACAAATGTATGATGATATGGTCGATGGTGTTCCCCAAAGACTTCTTCTCAAACCCCCGGCAGGGTCGTGAGGTCAAACTTCGGCCTCCTCCGAGTCTCTCTCTCTTTTTCTGGTACGACTCCACCTACTAGACTCCCCTCATCACATCGTTCAAAATCAAAGCTTTCTTTCTTTGGAAAACATTTCCAATCACATCGCATATTCCTGTAACCGATGGCTGGGATTGGAGCTTGCTTGCTTGCTTGACAAGACCCAGACGAGCAAGACGCGAGCATGTGAAAGACGCTGAATATCCATGGCGCTGGTACCTAAGGTGGCATTATTGTTAATAGATACATGGCCATCGATGATCGGTCTCGGGGGTCGGCATAGAGTATACGTGTATATCGCTCCACAGCTGCAACTGCGCGTCCTCGCCCAGCAGCCAAGTCGAAGCGAAGAGGATGAAAATCCGATGTGGTCCTCCCATCGTCGGGAGGCAAGGCGGCTTATCAATTCTCCCAACTCTGTCAACGCTCGCATTACAAAAGCCATAACATCAGCAGCCGGATCGTCGTCATTCATTCATGTCGCCTCGCCAATAAACTCGTTGCCAGCGCTCTTCTTCTCGTCATCAGCGTACAGTAACGCCCATGCCGTGCCCATGTGTACTCTTCCACGCGGGTCTCGTCCGCCATTCTTGACGTCCCTCACTTTGGTTCAAAGTAATAAGACAAGACATTACATCAACATCGGGAGCTCTGGCTCCTTTTTCTTCTACCCGTGTTGTGCCTCTTTGCACCATTGGAGACAGCCGTTGGGCCTGCGCCAGTCATGGATGGCTAGCAGTATCTACAGGTTCCTGCTCTGCTGTGCTTTCCAGCCGGAAGCACATCTTCAATCCATGTGGTTGTCGTTGATTGTGCTCCGTCAGCCGTGCAGAGCAAGACAGCATCAGTCAGCTCTTCGTGGCCATTCCTGCTCGTGGCCGTTCCTGCCAGGTAACTTGGGTCGACGCCCAGATACCCTGGTCTTTCGTATAGTTTTTGTAAATTGGAACTCCGGCGTTTCGCTTGAACTCCATCCACATGGATCAAGTCATTCGTGGTCGACAGCTCTCTTCAAAGCTTCATTTCCGCCAACCAACATTCCTGCAAGATCGTCAGCAAGCGTCTCGATCATCATCCCGCACTGATCCAAAACGTACCAAATAACATGCGCAATGTCCTTTGCCGTATTATACGTCTCGCTCACGCGTCCAAACAGACCCGCAGCAACCGCATCGTCCTCATCTTCATCATCATAAGGCATAAACATTCCACTGCTCGTCCTCCGCATCCCTTCCACTTCATAATCGCCCTGGGACGCGTACATTGTGCCTCTCCGTGCTCGGCTTGAATTTCCAGGGATACTGGCTCCAAGGGAGGATTTCGGATTGTTAGGACCAAATGACCAGGACGAGTCTGCGTTCACATCCTCGTCATCGTCGTCGTCCGCGAGAAGGAAATTGCTGGATGGGTGAGCTGGGCGGAGGGTCTCTTGTGATGGTGATGGGCTTAGTTTGCTGTTGAGACCCCACGTTCTGCCAAAAGTGTGATGTTGGGCATCTTCCGTCACGTCCGGGCTGTCGGTGCGGTATTTGAGTGTGGTGGACGGGAGGGTTTCGATGATTTTTCGACTGGCCGAGTTACTTCGACTGCCAGCGCCGTTGGAAGGGCCCGGTCTCTTCGTCCCGGGTGATTGCTTCTTCCGCTTCATCATTACAACGCCTTCATCACTGCTGGAATCCGAACCCAATGCGAGGGAGTGGTCGAGTTCGTCTTCTGATTCATCTTCGTCGATGCCGGCATCTTTGCTGAGGTCCACGGCTATGCACTGCTCGACACGATCGTCGAACCGGATGTGTCGCTTCTCGTGGGACTCAGAAGGCGTGCCTGCACTGCTGCCGGTGCGGCTTGTGAAGTAGTCGACTTGATCACGGCTGGGAGTTTCCGATTGAAGCTTCGAGTCCACACCGTCGAGGCTGGTCCCGGTCCCTCGTACACGCCGTCCTTGGGCTTGGACAGATGCTGCAGCCTGCTTGACCAGTGATGACGATGATATCGACCTTTGTAGCATGACCTCGGAGACGCTTCTCTTCTTCAAAATGGGCTTTTTGTGGACGAATGAATTGTTCTTGGACAGCGGTGTTTCTTGTTCGCACACACGGCCTTTGCTGATGGGATACGACGGCGCGAGCTTCAGTGGGCCGTACAGCCATGTCACGTCGGATTCTTTCAACCTGCATCTCACAGTGTCAGCCGATTGCTTCTTCAGCATCACGATACGGTTGTACCCACCAATTCAGCCTCTCCGGCGAGACAGTCTCGAGGTCGAACTTGGTCTTGGCCCACGTCCTCCATGAGGCATTCTCCAACCGTGACCTTTCACCGTACACGCTCTTTCTTTGTGACACAATATGCCTCCACGACGACCAGATGTCCTCTTCTCTCCAATCATGGCTCAAAAAGTCGACTTGTTGCGACGGCTGTTCCTTGATAGCGGTATCATCGGCCATGGTTGGAGTCAGGAGCGGAGAATCGGATCGTGTGGTGTCTGTCGTGGTCGACTCGGTGCGGTCATCGTTCGGGTCCTCGCAGATAGTTTCAGATGAATCCATCGTGTAGACGCCGTCATCGTGGCTATATGGTACGTCGTCGTAATTCGGGAAACTGATGTCCGTGTCGGCGGAGGTGTCACTCGCTACCGACGAGGCGGTGGACGTTGTATGCGAGATGGAGGTGTACGAAGACGCGGTCGAGGGTGAAAGTGAGAGGGAAGGAGACGAGGCGGACTTGACCAGTCGTTCTTGGTGCTCGGCGTGGGGTGTGCTGCTGGGCTTCGGACTAGACGATAGAGATCGGGTGTCGAGGAATAGCGAGGACGATGTGGGGCTCTCGCGTCGCATCCCGGAGTTTTCGTAGTATGATTGACCGTCGGGATGACGGGGAATGTTGAGAACTTCGGTCATGCTGGCAGTGGAGGAGGAGCACCCACCATGGGTCTTACGGCGAGAGATAAGTATGGGATGGGAGTTGTTCCTGCTCTTGTCGGAGATTGGATCGACGTTGTGGGGAGATCGATCGTGGGTAGCGAGTGTGGTCGGAGGCCGTGCCTGTCAACCGGCGGGGATGGCTTGTTCCGCTGTTTCCTTGTCTGAAACAGAAGTGAGGGAGGAGAGGAGGTGAGATATCGAGCGAGGGAGGTGGTCAAGAGTGGTGGTGGTGGGCGGTCGTCGTGTCGTTGTTGGCGGGAGTATTGATGGGTGGTGGTGGAGAAGTAGTGGAGCAGGTTGACAGTAGTGTGTGTGTGTGTGTGTGTGTGAGAGAAGAAGTCACCTTTACCTTGGTACGGAAAGGACAGAGTCAGGCCCTGCCGCGGAGGCGTGGCTCTTGTGTGTTGGAAAAGCGAGACGAGAACCAGACGGATCGTACAGTAGAATACGGGTACTGAGATGAGGGGTTCGACCGTCGCACGACTTGGGGTGTACGACAGCATTATTATCATGCATGGGACGGACGGATAACGGTGTTATATCGCTGTGAGCTGAATGAAGACGGACTCGACGATGCTCATCCATTCATCATCATTATTATTATTATTATTATTGTCGACCTCACATCACCACGTCTCACCTCACTCACAGCATTACCTGATGATTCCCTCATCATCACCCACTTCCTGTTCCTCTCATCAAAATTCACGGTGCATTGGGCCAGACCTCCTCCGCTGCTGATCCTGCCTGCCTTTGGCGATGGGATCGATCTGGACCTCTCTCTGACTGATGAACTGACTGACATACACAGCAGATCATTCATGTCGATATGGCATGGCATGGCATGATCACTACGAGGCATTATTATTATTATTATTATTATATTATTATTATCATGATTCAATCACGCCTCTGCAACACTCATATCATCGCGATCATCACTTCGAAGACTTTGCCAACCTGGTTCTGTCTGGATTCCCTGCTGGACGCCACAGTCCCCCCAGTCTTGGCGTTAGAATACGAATCGTCGGCCGACTCGGAAACTTCAAAGCCTTCCTTGTTCGCTGATGAGAGAAGAAGAGCCTGTGAAACAACTCGCCGCCGACTGCCAGCTTTCATCGCTTGCAGTCCTCGAGGTGTGAGCCTCTTCGCTCTGCGATGCTGCTGGAAAGACAGATGACGATAACAGCGACGGGCTTTGTTCCCATTATTTGCGCCAAGTCGGCACCGAGCCAGCAGCCAGCGAGCGTCATGCACAATCGGTCCGGCGAGCAAGGATTCATTCTAACGAGCTCCACTACTTCCTACTGCGCATTCACCCAATGCGGCACGGCGCACTGAATGAAGTGTGAAGGATTGATTTACTTGAGAGCCACGTACGTACCTTTTTCAACGCTTTCGACGTCAATGGGAGAGTTGGTGATGAACTGCATGCCTTGGCGTGTACTTCTTCTGCTGCACGGGACCATGACTGACAATATCTCCATCTTCGCATGACTCCAGCTACGTTCCATCGCGTCTCTCCACTTTGCTAGTCTAATGACCATCCCCAAGGCTACCAGCCATTGACCATCATCTTTCTCAGGTAGCTTTCGAGTCGACGCTCCTCAACAGTAAGGTGACGCCGAGGAATCGGTGTGCTCAACCTCTTTCGCATACTGGGTTGGCAAGTAAAGCCTGTAGTCGCAACTATGATGGACACATCATCCTGCTGCAAATTGCATACAAGCTGCGGCTATCCTTCATGGCGGCAGTGATCATCCGCAGTCGGCTGTTGGACAAGCTTCCAAGCGCCAGGCATGTATATGCACTCATTCACGCTCAACCAATCACATACAGCACTTCCTTATCCATCGCGAACTATTCTGGTTTTTCGGTACTGCAGCTCGGGCCCGTCAATGTTGGCAGTCCATGGCTGTCGAGATGTTCGGTCTGAAATGGTGCCTGTCCGGCACTGCAAAGTAGTTACTACCCAGGCACCTATCAAGTAACTAACAAGTACTTTTATCAGTGAACCGGTTTGACCATCCACTACTGTGGATACAATATCACGCAACAGCGACATTACACGCAAACTCTACGATTCAACATATGCATGGTGCGACAGACGACACACGCAAGCCACAGCTCAACACTCACCACATCAGAGGACCCACAAATGGCGCATCTCTCACATGCAAAACTTCGTCGCGAGGCGCAGGCAATCATCGATTCGTATCGATCGCAGAGGAGTTGAGAGCACGCCCTGCGAGACCTCCCAGACGGACGGTATCTGATGCACTGTCGTTCCTTGATGTCTGTCTGCTCATCTTCTAGTGAGCTCGAGCCAATGGTTCGACCTGGCTTCGAACATGCAGCTGGTTGAGACAGCTTGACTGGCCAACCGCATTCACCCTCGACTCGCCGAAGCTCTTGGATTTTAAGATGAGATGTCGATGTCGATGGCCTGCTCACTCTCAGCAGGCTGATGTGATGGAGATCGAGTACCTGTTGGGTAATAGCAGCCTACTGATATTGGGCTAGGAACAACACTTATGAAGTCATCACCACGAATCTTCGGCCCGTTCATACCGTCTCGCGAAACATTCACAAAGAGACTCTGTTCCTCTGGTTCAACCCCGTATCTCGACTTGGATCATCCTGCGACCTCATACAGATTTGGAAACTGATATTGACGTCTCGATCCCTTATCGTCATCCGTCATCAGCACCATCAAACAAAACAGCTTCCTCTTCTGAAGACCTACCCCAGAGCTTCCTGTTCTGGATCACAGCACTCCTCGTCTTAATCCAGGTATCTCCAATAGGGCGATGGAAGCGCCGAGGGCAGTGGAGCAATGCTACGTCCTCACGCGCATCAGCGAGCTCGAGCTCGTCCTTTTACTCGTATCCATACCGATACCCTGCGACTGCCCGACTCTGCGCGGAGCAAGAAGTCACTATGATGAGGGAACAATTGACCGCAAAGCCACCGGCATATCCAACATCTTACCTGCATATGCGCGCCCCATTGACTGACCAACAGTGCCGAGCGGCACAAGGTATACACCGAAATGGTTCGCCTCTACCCTTCTCGCCTCGCGAGTCGCCGTCTCACTTGCAGCTTCGGATCCGCGGTGATGCGCTGTGATCCAAGACGAGTGTGGACGCTCGCGTATTCAGTCTCGAGGATCGATTCGCACGTAAAACCCGCTGGGCAGAGAAGGGACCAGGATTGGATTGCATCATGTACGACTTACCCATCACCGTTATCTGATTGGGCGAGTTCGTTCGCCCGTTCCTTCCTCGTGCCATCAACGTTATCGTGCGACGCCGAGCGCATTGGCACTGTCTGATCCGGTCTGTCCTGCTGGCACGTACCGGCTCAGATGGAAAGCCTGCGTGGTTCTCGGCTGTTATGGATGTGCAGGTCTCGCTACGTGGAGTAAGTACATGCAGAGAGATGGGTCTCGTCGTTGCAGTCTCACTTACGGCTGTTTTGCTGCTATATGTCGTGCCGCCGGACTGTCCCAGTCCCGCTCCGCATGTCGATCCCGCCGCCGTAATAACTGTGATGGGTAGACCTTAAGCTCGTTGTTTCCTGGTATCCGACTGCTGGAACATCTTCAGTCCTACATCTTCCGAAAGGTGGAGATGCCGGTTCGAGGCAATGGGACGGCAATGATGGGACGGTCTGCGAATCCGCGGAGGAGTGGTCTTCGAGCCGAGAGACGAGCTGTGCGCAGTCTATGCCTGGGCTAAGCATGGCCGGTGCTGTTGCGCTGTCACAGAGTGATAGCCTTCACATGTGCTGAGCTGACAAGAACACATGGCCAAGGGTCGATAGCCTCTGCACAACCGTTAAGCTCATAACCACAAATTCGTGTCGCGAGATTTCTTGCCTTTATTAAATGACGATGCTTTCCATGATAAGGTGTTAGGAAAGCCTTTAAACGAAGAGTAGGGAGTCGTGCAATCTGGACATTGCGCTTCAAGGTGCTGCGTTCAGGTCTTCTTGTCTTCATCTGTCCGAATGAAGCACTGGAGTTGAGCAATGGTCAAAATGCCGACGTGGTAGTAGTCATCGCTTTGCAACATTGACCACGGCATTCCATAGTGCTAAACCACGGTCAGACAATGCGTAACACACGTCTGTGGTCCAAGACTTCCTCTCGTCTATCCCTTCGGACGCAGCTGCGAGCCCTTCTGTCTTGTAGGCCTCATCTCTCGACCCAGACCAGAAGGTATGATGTTGTTGTGTTTGCCCAGGTGTCCAGCAATACAGTGCTGCGTTTTAGACACCTACTGTACGCTCGGGGAATCACTGTCGTGCACGGATGGTCCCTAGGTCAATTCTCGATCAATCTCGACGTTCTGACCGATACATACAGCTCCATCTGTCGTCTCATATACACCACTTTCTTGGTATATTCTGAGTGTCTGTCGCTCTAGGGCTACCTCTTGACTGCTGTTAGTGCCTTGTTCTTGTTCAGCACACGATTCGAAGCTCTCCTGACGTGTCTTGCTCGATTCTCGCCCTATTGCTGCGCTTTATTTACGATTTGATCTGCCTGAACACTCAGCAAGTGGGAACTTGATCGAGTTTCCTTGCTGTGTTTGATAACTCAACCTAGAGCTAATTGAACATCTCTTCTTTATACCAGAAAAGGGTACCTATGTCCATATAGTACTGCCGTCGACGTGCTGCCGTCGACGTGCTGCCGTCGACGTGCTATCGTCGAGGCGCGAGCATAAGCGAATATATACGTAAAAAACCTTAATTTGTAAACTAGCCCAATTGGGAGTACTTATGCCCATTGTAGTAGGCTTCAGTGGTTTAGTGGTAAAATTAGCCGTTGCCATGGGTTTCACCCACTTCGTCGGCTAGCCCCGTGTTCGATTCACGGCTGATGCACACTGGTATCCCGTTTGGGAACAATATGCGAGTACCTGGGTTAGAATCCCTCGTTTGCTGTCTTTTTGCTCTTTCCAGAGCATCCCCATTCGACCGGAAGTTCCGTAGATCTCTGGGCTTCGATTGACAAGGCTCAATGCCGTCGAGAGTCCTCGCTTGCCAAAATCGGAAAGAAAAAATGGGTGCGGGATTTGACCAGAATTTTTGGAAGGCACGCTAGTGGATCCAGTATCGGAGTGAATTCCAAACCCCGACTTCCAAACCCCGACAATCCTCCGGATGGACATAAGTACATCGAGAATCTGCATTGGCACAATGATCATGGAGGACTCATCGTTAAAAGATCGCGTCCGGACGGATGGGGCCTCCTGTGTGATGGAGTGAGGTGACTTGGGCCATTTCGTACTTCCACGTCGATGAGATCGGGGCTCTGCGATTTGACCGGCCATGCAGATTCATCAACATTCTTGTATAGAGGTTTCATCACTCTCCGTAGGGGTGGACGGCCATGCTGAGGATGTTGCAGAAGAATCATTCGCAGAAGCATCATCGTCGGTGGACTGTTGTATGCATGAAGACGATACCGTAGTCATCAAGATTGTCAGCGACGGAACCACTTCTGGAACCATCACACGGCTGGAGAGAATGTTGAACAGGTGTTTATGTCTTGTGAGAATCACGAGGTCCGATGTGCAAATGTGTTGTCCCGCGCATTCCAACCTGACGTTCAAAGCTGCCGCAATCTTCTTTTCACTTCACCTCCTCACGCTCTCCAGAGGACCCCGACTTCATTACCATTAAAATGTAGATGCGCACAATCACAAACATTAAACTTGGTAGCCGTGCAAGTCGGAACATGCAAACTATCTCCATTTCGCAACGCCTACATTGAGCATACCCTGCAAAGGTGTCGATACACAAACAAGCCTTCGCATGTACTTTACAGCCAGTTCCCTCGGCCTCCCCGCAACCGACCGTACCCATGAGCTCAATTGTGTATACGGTATATAGTCTCCATCGATCCACATGTTAAGAGCATCCCAATTTCTCGGGTATGGATAAATCAGTTGAGGGGTGTAACCCCGGGGCGGTGCCTGTGCAAGCGGCACAGGAGTGTGCAGGTCAAAGTGCACACGGCTCGCTCATGTTTCGACTTATGATTCGAAAGCGGGTGTCCCGTCACCGTGCCACCGAAGCGGAAGCAGTGGAGCTTGAAGCAATCCGAAGTGATGCCCACGGAAACAAAGTCAGCTTAACCTACCGGCACAGCTTCTACTCGTATTCCTCTTCGTCTATGTCGTCATAGAGCCAGTGATCTCTTACTGCGTCTCTTTCAAGCTCCGTCTCCGCCTGCTGCAGACACATCTCCTTCGCCCGAGCGATGGTCTCTTTGGCAGCCTCGTACCTTTCATTTGATACCCAGCCTTCAGGGCCTAAACCAAGTGTCTCCATTGAGCCCTTCAATTGTTCCATTGCCTCACGCTCGGACTCATCAAGACGAAAGTATTCCCGCTCTTCGACCTCGGAGAAGGTGATTGGACATGACAAGTCAGGCTTAGATACTAGCTGGGCCCATCGCTGCTTCAGGAAAATCAGGCTTGACCGGAGTGGAACGTTGTCGCCTTGCCAAGGGGCTGCGGATAGTTCATATATCTTCCATCTTCCAATTGCAAAAGGAATGGTCAACGCCTCGTAGTGCGTGGGGTTGCTCTTCGATGTTTCTGTCACATAAAGGTGGCGAAGCTGTTGCTTGTTGACGAGCTTGAGCTGTTCCGGGTCACCGTCTTCATCCAGGACTGATTGTTTACCAGGCCCTTGCGACATCTCCGAGCCTGAGGCTGGACCTGAGTTGTCGAGGTCATCGGGAACGCTACGTTGCAGAAACAGAGGAAGAACCTCTGCGTTTTGCCAGTCAATCAACGATGTGATCTCAAAGTTTTCAGAAACGAAGATGTTGCTGGGTCGGAGGTCAGGATGCCTGATGACTGGTCGGACAAGCGCTTCCCCGTTTGGAATGAGCGCTTTGGAAATCTCCAAGTATTTCCGAAGGCTGTCGAGATGGATTGAAGGCGTCTGCTTTTCTAGATTGAAGGTCTCCCTCAGCATACGGTTGAACGGTAAAAGTGGACGGCCATATCGAGTCAAGTATTCGATTTCTTTCTTCGCGCCGGCATTTATGACGGCCTCTGTCTCGGTGTCTGGGCGTGCATTAGTGCGACTCGCCAGGTTCCTTGGGTCGCTACCTCAACTCACAAGGGCCGCGGTCAACGCTGAGTGTTCTTCTCTTGCCATACCAGAGCGACAAGTTCGTGCTTGGACCAATGAAGTAGGAAGCCGAGCTGAAACAATCGTCGGGGTCCACTGCGATCTTCGCGGAATCCGCGGTCAAATCTCCGAGGAAGTAGAGGCTACCACTAGCTGGAAGACAAATTGTGGAAATACGGCTTTCCAAGTCAACAAGGCTCTTGATGAAACGAGATCGGTGATGCTCATTCATGTCAGCCCAGAGAGTTGCGAGGCTTTCACCAGGGCTGAACTCTAGGAAAATGTATTCCGTTTCAGCTGGATTGTCTGCTGTTGCCGAGTAGCCATACATTTCAGGGACTGGTATTCCTCTTGATCGAAGGAAGGCCAGTGTGGCGGCCTCGCTAGCGACAATTTGCTGTCGCGGCTCAGTGATCAGGTAGGGAATGCGAGCCACCAGCTTGAACTCGTCACGGAATTGGATGACGAAGGCACGATTGGCCGCGCCTTCGCCGAGTTTACTGAATGAAAGAATGTCTTCAACTTTCCGAGCCACTGCCCCAGCAGCTAGGCGCAAAAGTTCGGCGACGTTAAAGCTTCGTTCCCTTTCTTTCAAGCGCTGGACCTCATTGCACCTACACGAATAATTAGCAGTAGACATGCGGGTAGCTATCGAGATACCTACACCCATCGACCGGAGGTGTACGTGAACAGGTCATGGGCACTGCTCGGAGATGAAAAGCCCCGGCTTGCGTCAATCATTCCTGTGAATTGCTTGACGAAGGAACGCCGGGTGAACAATGACAAGCTTCGATTCCCTGTGGGATAGCAGCGTAGTAAGCTAACGAGCTTCATGGTGTCTGTCAGTGTGTCAGACGACGTGTCGAAAGAACGTAGGCAAGTGTAGCACGAATGCTGACTAAGCTGGCCGGCTGCTCCCTCTTCGACCGCCAGCTGCTTCGGCTCTTACATGACTGCACAAGTCAATCACGCGATGCGGCGTAGCTGATTTTTGAAGCCGCACTTCGAGCGATGACGTCGAGCAGGCTTTTGGAGACAACTCTGTGCGATTCGAGAGCGACGACGCCCATCGTTACGATGCTTTTGCATGTCGACTCTGCAGGCGCCAGAAAGCCTCGAGCCGGAGATGGAATACGACCAACACATGCTCCGCTTCTCCTGTCTAGGAAAGGAAGGCGCTCATTCAACCGTGCGCTGTATGCCAGGTGTTTGCAGGGCGGCATCATTCAGTCATGGCTGTATTATCTATGTCGAACGTATTGCCTCGCCCACGTGGCTTTCCCGGATCGATCATTGATCTGCATATAACACTCGTCTCTCGCAGGGAATGGCTAGCTCAAGGACTCGCCGCCATATTTACTATCATCGTCGTTCAATGCCGAACCGCACACCGTCGCGATAGTAAGTTACTGTCGCCGTGTCAATGCCTTCATCGTAAATCGACACCTGCTACCCTACCATCTTCGCTCGGTTCCTTTCGGTCCCTACTATCCTCGTCCATGGGCCAGGAACTTTGTAGCAAAGCAGGTCGATGTCGGTACCGGTAGTCTCGTCCTCCGTCCTCAGAGGTAACGTGTGCAAGGGGGAAGTTGAAGCACCATGAAGTTGTTAGCGCGTTGCGCTAAACCGCAAGTGGAAGTGCTTTACATCGCTTAAGCAGTGCGGGAGGTCCCCGCAATAGTTATTAGCTGTACTATACCTAGATTTCTTGCATCTCTAATTCCTGTCCTAGTCGACTAATTACAACAACAGTAACAGCCGCAACAATCTCGATAACTCTTCCTCTAAGATATAGCCTTTGCAGGATGTCTATAGGACATCTAAATATTCAGCTATAAGAAAAGCGAAAGTAGAGGTTGAAAAGTGCCAAGCTACGCTAACAACTTCGTGGTGCTTCAACTTCCCCCTTGCACACGTTATGCATTTCACAGGAGTCGCGCAGGGTGAAGTGCGGGAGGTCCCAGTGGAAGCTGCTCAACCTAAGGCTACTCCATGGCTACCGCTTCATCAACAGCGAGCGGATTAGGCGCACGCAGCATAGGTACTTCGTCCGTCGATTCCTCCATAAGTGTATGGCCCAAGACTACGCCCTTCCCAGAACAGCCTTCAACGCCTTCACCACTGCGCCGGCGCAATCCTCCCGCATCGACATACTCCTCCAGCAAACCGTACGATCCGGCCTTACCAGAACACAACCATCATCTTCGACCTCCCTTCGCCGATCCCAGTCTCCATACACGTCCTCCCAGTCCTGCGCCCAGCCAATGCTATAAGCATTCAGCGGGATACGCAGTTCCTCAGCCGCCTTTGCTGCCGCTTCCTTCCACGCCTTACCACCCGCGCCAGACAACAAGCAGAACGCTCCATGCCCAGCCAAGTCGATGGTGCTGATCGGCTCGCCAGGCTCGCGCTTGTTCAGCCACGCGTGGGGCAGTCTTGCTCCGGGATACGTCGTGATCTGGTACTGCATAACAGGATCCTCTGGTTTGGCTGCCCGCGGCTGCGTCTCATCCGCAGCGTAGATGGCTTGAGACTCATACCATTGGTTCATCTCGATCCCGATCGCACCAAACTCATGGGCCGTATGCGCAATGGCCTTCTGCAGTCGCTTTCTTCTATCTCGTCCTTCGGGCGTCGGAGCTGAAAGTTCGGCATGCAGGGCCTTGCGCTCCTCGACGTCCTTAGGGAGGACGCCCAAAGCCTCCCAGACGGCATGATGGTCACGCAGACCTTGATTAGCGCGTTGGACAACGCCAGCGCCGATGGGCTGCCGCTCGACGCTGTAGGTTTCCAGTAGTTTGGGATTTGCCATGCCCTTCTCCACGTACGCCAGCTTGAACGCCAAATTGTAGGCGTCTTGGATACATGTGTTGCTGCCAAGTCCATTGAATGGAGGGTGTCGGTGGACTGCATCACCCAGACAGAAGATGTTGCCATCACTGTATCTTTCTGCGACGATCTCGTTGATGTACCACTTCGAGACGTCCTTGAATCAAGTCAGCGCCGATCTAACATCACTCGAGATCCTGCTCCGGAAACCAAAACTTACCTTGATCGTGATGGGAATCGAGTCATCGCCAACAATCTCCCCCAATCGCTTCAAATACTCCTCATGGCTCGGTCGAACTCGGAGATCCTCAAAGCCTGGCTCCGGCAACAAAATAAACATCCATTCATTCCAAGCTTTCACCATACGGAGCACGCACATCCAGCCCCATGGCGGGTGCTCCAGGTCAGGTGTGAAGATGTAGTGCAGATTGCCCATTCGATGCTTGATATGCTTCGACAAGTCCACTTTGGCGAGCACATTGATCGCAAGCCCCTGTCCCGGCCTCTTGATCAACGGCATATCCAGCTGCCGCATGATCTGGCTCCGGGCACCATCACAGCCGATGAGATACTTCGATCGAATGGTGTAAGTCTGACCACTAATGTTATCCTTGATGGTAGAAGTGATCGGCCCATCTGGCGAGTCCCTTTGATACTCCAAAAACGTTGTGTCGAACCGCACTGTGAATCCATTGTCCAAAGCATACTTCACTAGAATGGGCTCGAGTTCTGTCTGTGGCAAATCTACGTGCCGACAAGGACTGGCAGCGTGGTACTCTCCTCTCCGCTCCGGTTGATTGCCCCAAGAATGTATCCGAGCATACTCCTCGCCAGCCATATCATGGCACCAGCGCGTGTGCTGCATGTTCTCGCCGGGAGTGGCATTGGCCTTGGCTTTCTCTTCGAGACCGATATCTCGGAGACATTCCAACGCCGCAGCGTTGGTGATGTGTGCTCGAGGTTCTTTGGCGGTGCCTTTGGCGTTCGAGAGAATGATTCCGGTCAAACCGCGTGCAGCGAGAAAGCATCCTAGGGAGGCTCCGGCTGGTCCGGCACCGACTATGACGAGGGTTGTCTCGATTGTAGGTGGAGCAGAGGAGGGGAGCGGGGTTTCACTGTCGGTCACCATCTTGAATGAGATTGACCGATGCTGTGTTGTACAGAGAAGAATTGAAGACAATCCCTACATCATATATGTCTGCAACGGTAATTGTCCGGTTGTGGATGCGGCAGATGCTTACTGCTTGCTGACGAGGATGTCGTTGGAGTGGAGAGAAAGGCCATTAATTAGGCTCAGTTTTTATCGCGCGGGGAGAAGTGGACCGAATATCAGCGATGAAGTTGTTTAGTTTTTGGTGGGTGGCCGGAGGCCACCTTCCGGTGGAGGTGCTACCCCCAGGAGCTGATTAGTGGAATCGAACTACTATATTGCCGCTCCACCGGATGCTACCTCCCGAGGTAGCTAATAAGTGTTAGTTAGTGTGTTGTTGTTCGAGGCAATATAAGCCTTTATACCCTAGGACAACTGTTTCAAACTACGATACGTATAATGCTTATATGTCGTTTACCTATAGGAACTATACTTTAAATTGGACTAATCTCGGTACTATCGCTAGATCTTTAAGGCACATTAGGCCGCGTAGGATTTTGACATCCTTAGCGGCCTCGCCCTAAAGCTTCTTAAATATAATAGCTATATACTATTTTACATTAGCGCTTCTAGAAGTTATATATACCCGATCCGCTAGGATATAGCGCCTAAGAGTAGCCTTTAGGTATAACATAATCGTTTCTAGATACTATAATTTAATAGCTTCGTTAAAGGAATAGGATAGGTAAGCCTTCTAAAGGTACTAAACCGTTACCTAATAAAGAAGGAGCTATCTATATCTATCTATTCGCGACATTAGCGGACCGACCGCTATTAGGGCGATTAGTTTATTAAGCGTACTAAATTCAAAGTATAGCTCTAGAGTAATCCGTTACTAAACTGTTCTTACTAGCGCCTACGCCTCTTTCGCTATAGTATAATCTATCTAGATATAATTAATTATAAAGTTATAGTTATCTACCGGGTAGTAGCGCTATAGCTCTAGAATCTAATTAAGCTAGCTACCTGTTTTAACTTATTAGTACAATAGTCTCTAAAGTAGATCTCCCGACTTAGAGACTCCGTATTAGACTCTTATACCTAACTAGAGTCGTTCTAGTTCTAACTTCTTACCTGTTAGCTATTTATATACGGCTAATAGTCCTTTAATCTTACTATCGAAGTTAATATATTCTAACTAAAGTTATAGATATCTCTCGTATAGTACGCGGAAGCTTACTTTAAAGAGGTCTATATACTTTCGAGATATGTTAATTCGATATACGCTAAGGAATACTAGTTAGCTAAAGAGAGGTCGGTGTTTCTTCCCCGTAGGGATGTCCCTTTCGAGAGTATCCGTATACGATTTAGGGAGAGACCTAACTAGTCTCGTAATAGCCTATCGGACGCTATAGTATACGCTCCGTACCGTAATACCTTCTCGTATAGTTATCTCTTCTAGGACAATAGGCTTATTTAGGATAGGGTCCTAAATGTCCTTTAATCGATTCGTACCGAGTTCCTAGAGCTTAGCCTATACTAGACAATTCTACTTTAGAGGGCCTATATCCTTAATCTACCCGATAATCGGGTAGTAGAAGAATAGCAAATTAAGCACGTCGGTTCTAGTAATAGGCTCTATAAGGGTAAAGACGCTATTATCCGAGTTGCTCGGATGTATTGTCTTCTATACCTTCTAGATTAAGCCTATCGTACCCGGAACGTTCGTAGTATTTAATAACTAGGCTTAAAACTAAGGTAATCCTATCGCGCTAATATTAAGTCTATTACGTATGTACTTAGTAATAATATCCTTCGCTATATGCGCCTAATAAAGGTTTAGGTATATAGATACGCGTACCGCTACCTAAGTAATTAAGGCCTTACGAATGCTATATATGTTAATATAGCCGATACTACCGCGTTCTTTAGGAAGGTAAGCGTATATACTACGGATCGCTCCTCTCGACTTTCGATCCTATACGCTAAGAATCGTATTAAATATCGAGGTATAGACATAAGTATTAAGTTCGCAACAAGGACTCGTCCTTTTAAGGACAGGTACATTTTTAACTACTAATTAGCGCGGTCTTTAAACTTTTAGATTATCTTTAACTAAAACGTTTATAGTTGCTAGGCGGTATCTGTTCTAACCGGTATGCCTAAGTAGACATAAGGGTTGTCTACTGTTACCTCCTATACTCCTAGAATTCGTAAAGGCTTATCGAGTCCGACTTGTAGTAGGTATAATTTTCTATAGTTTACCTTCGCCCTAGAGGCGCGGGCGTATATCTCTAAGAGATCTATTACCGCATCCGCTTTACTCTAGGTACGTAGGATAATCTATATGTTATCTATATACATTATTACTTTTAATTGCTTACTAGCTACTCTTACACTACTAATTCTATCGTCTTAGAGTATAAGTTATACGAGGGGCTTAATCGAGGCGATGTATAACGGGTAGCTTATTAGGTCGCCTTAGTATACGCCGCTCTAGACGTAAATCCTCTCGCTTAAGAAGCTATTAATAAACACTCGTATACGAGCATCCGCGTAGAGGTCTTAGATCTATTTAATAAAGAGTTTAGGTAAATCTAACTTTCGAAGGGTTTCCTATAGGAATAGATAGCTTACTCGATCGTACGCCTTCTCCTAATTAAGGAAAAGGATTACGATTCCGCCGGGCTCTATTACTAGGTAGGCTCCCCGAGGGGAGTACTAATTAATTAAGTATTAAACGGTCTATATGTTGTCTCTAATCGATCTATTCGGTAAGAACGCTAATTAATAGGTACTAATTACGTATCTAAGCGCTCGAACAAGGCGCTATATTAGGATCTCTATATAGATCTTATAGTCTATATTTATTAAAGCTAGGGGGCGATATATCTTTAGGTTAGACCGTTAGCCCTTATCCTTATAGAGTATCGTTAAAACCTAGAAGACCCTACCCTCGCTATATCGATTTATATAGTATAGTAAGATAGTAGTAGATAGGTAGAGCAGCCTTTCTGCTATCTTCCGTTCTATCCTCGTCTCCCTACTAAGTACTAAGTACTTTATACAATTTACTAGGTATGCTATTAATACCGGGCGACTTTCCTACGGCCGCTTATCGAATCGATCGTAGAACTTCTCGGAGCGTAATCGCCGCCGTTAGTTCGCTTGTATATCTAGTAGGGATAACTTTAAGTAACTTCGATAGTATTAATATACGATTATTAGGGTTTAACGCCTTTTTATTATATAATATAGAGTAGAAATCTACCGCAATTCGAAGAATTTTATTCGGCTCCTTATAAATAGTACCGTCTATGTCCGCTAACTTAGCTATAAATTGCGGCCGATATAACTTCGCTTTTACGTAAAACTACCGTGTCGGGCGTTTATTATATAGTTATGCTTTTACGAAGGCTACATAAGTATAGGACTTATACTTCTAGTTCGTAAGGTATAGTTATTAGATATTAATTGCCGATAACTTTACTTTAACGATAGGGTCGGGTATTCCTACTACCCTCGTTTAAATTAACTTAAGACGACGTCTTTCTAGGTTAAAGGAAAGCTTACCGCGGGATTTTAATAGCCCTCGAGAGGTTTCCTTAAAGCCCTTCTAGATATCGTCTTTAAACTTCGACTATTCTAGAAGGTAATCCTTACTAGGGAGTCGTTCGAGTACTTAAAGCAGTTTAGGGGGAACGATTGTCTGTTAGAGGAGGGTCGGGTTTAGTCGCTATCGACCCGGTCCCTTCTCGATAGTCTCCGTTTCTTCCTTAAGGTATACCTTTACTATACGGTAATTAGACTTATATATAGTCTCGATAGCCTATTTGCTTATAATCGGCTAGATCGCCTCGCTTATATAGATACGGTCGATTCTAGATACTATATTATTAGCGGGTACGTAGGTAAAGTCGACTTTAGAGGGGTAAGCCCTTCGCTAGCCGTCTACGTACTCCGTTTAGTTATTACCTAGGGCGGAGAGTAGGTTATAGTGCGCTATAACTATAAGAGGCCGGCAACTAGTACCTAGTCTCTTGTCGATTAGTTTAGTATACTAATTCCAGTCCCCGCCTAGGATGTTATATTAAACTATAGTTTTATTATTATAGATCTCGTCCGCTAAAGTATGTTACTACGCTAGGCGGAGGTCCGGGTTAGTAATATAGTATACATTCGCAAGAGTAAGTTTCTTACCTTAATAAATTACCTTTATTATAAGTACACGCCCGCCTAGGTTAGTATAGACAACTTTGTCTATGTCCTAGTTAGTCGTAACTATATTAATTATCGTTATTATACTACTATATCTACCGTTTAGGTTACTATAATTTATAGCCGATATTAGAGGGAAGTTTAATAGTAGTTCCTCTACGAGTTCCTCGTTAAGCTAAGTTTCCTAGGCGAAAAGAACGTCTAAATAGTTAGTTCGTATTATATTAAACATTTTATAGAACCGGGTAGGGTTATAGATAGAATAGACATTTTGCGAGGCAATTAGTATATTAATATTTATTAACTAAGGCTAGGTTTAACGTTAAGTAGCCCTTTAAGCCTCTACTGTCTATAAAAGAACATACCGGTAAAACGCGGGCATTCCTATATAAGGTAGGAGTTACCGTTGCTATATATAGAACATTTGCTTAAAGAGTCTACTGCCCTAAACTTAGCTATAAAAGATAATAAATGCCCTTCCTTTAGGAGACCGAGAGGGAGTTCGAAGCTATATAGCCTAATCTCCTTCTTAAATACTACTATTACTCGCGTACTAATAGCCCTACCCGCTATAAGCCGACTAAACTAGAAGTTCGAGTCTACGTTGCGGCGGGCTTTAAGGCTAAAGATCTAATAGTATAGAGTATAGTCGGCTTTAGCTGCGATAAAGTTAGCTATAAAAACCCTTAGGCTACCGGTGCGAAACAAATTAACTTGTACCGGGAGATCTCGAATAGTAAACGTCGTATTGTCCGCTATCTATACCTACTCCTTAGTAAAACATTAAGCTACCTATCCCTTCGAATTATAAGGAGCCTAGGACTTTAACGTATTCGTTTTAATCGTCGTCGTCGTTAACCTATTAAAGACCTCTATATTAGAGGGTCCCTTTAATAGGTTATTAGCAGGTCGGAGTTTAACCGGCATATAGAGAAAGAGCTAAGTTCCGTCGCTATAGTTCGTTTCGGCCGAATTAATCGGGCGTATCGGCTAGCCCTTACGGGTAGCTATTATAGCCTTCTTCGTCTATATAAGGATTGCTAAGGCTAACCCTATAGACGCTATCGATAATGTAGACTGCATTAAGGAGATCGACGA